>CAUYSK010059681.1:0-10156 GCA_963575035.1 Avahi laniger | reverse complement strand
TGGCAGCAGCCAGGCTCACCCATTAAGCAAGAAGCCCTTGGCTGGACAATAATCTCAGACCCCAGGCTGGGCGAGACCTGGCTGAAAGCCCTTGTTCCTTCCAGTCCCCGTGGAGCGAGAGGGACAGAGAGAACAAAGCTCTACATCGCTCCCTATTCTTGGGCTGTGCTTCCTCCTAGTGGAGGGAGTCAGCCGTTCATTTGGCCAAAGCCTCATTGAGGACTATAGATCTGAGGAGCTGGGTTTGTGGGGGCCAGTTGTGCTGGAAAGAGAGGCTGTTGTGTTGGTACGTCTAAGCCAACTACCGTCATTTCACTCCTCTGGCCAGGGCTTGGCGTGGGCGATGGCTCTCCCAGTGAGCTACAAGGGGCTGCCTAGGAGGCAGGTCTCTGCGGAAGTTTCCCTCACACTCGAAAAGGAACCTAAAAAAGGATTTGCAATTTCCTGCCACAGACATTTGTCATGTGAGGATTTTATGTTTGGAGCTGTGGTCGCCATCTTGTGACTGTGAGGAAAAAACAAGAGAATTGCAGGGTGTTGATATCACTGACAACCAAGAGTCCTGACATGATGGAATTACTGAATTAACCAACTCTGAAATTACTGGCCTGCTCGCCTGTCATACAACGTAATGTTAATACACATCCGTAGCATTTCAGCCATTCTTAGTTGGATGTTCTATTACCTGAAGCCAAGGCATGTTAACTGACACTGAGATCACAGATTTGCTGTGGCTCCGAGCCGTGGAGCCAGGATGCACAAAGTGGGCAGGACAGCCCCGGCACGGAGAACGGCATGTGCAAAGGCACGGATAGCATTTTTGGAATTGAAGAATCATAACTTAGAGGCAGGGTCAGGACCCTCAAAGTTTAGGCAAATTTCTTAACTTATGGATATGAAAAAAGATCAGATGAACAAACTAGGACCTTGCCCAGAAACCTGGGCAATGCCATAAGTAAAACTCGAGCTGCCTGACTCCCAGCCCTGCGCACTGAAGGGCTGCCCTTCCGCCGCCCCGGGCAGGGGCACTGAAGACCCAGCCCGCCTCTCCTCCTGCGCCTCCCCGCGGCTGCCCTCTGCACCCACCACGCTGATGAGCTGGGCCAGGGAGAGCTGCAGCTGGATGGGGATGAGCTGCGCGGAACTGGTAGCCGGGCGGATCAGGCTGTTGTAGCCGGTTTTGTTCAGAAGGTCGTCCATCAGCTTCTCCTCGGCGTTGGCCACACGGCAGTCCCCTGGGAAAACACACACACACACTGTCAGACCTGCTGGGCCTTCTCCCAGCCGAACCCCACTGCAGCTGATGGCAGCGAAGGGGAGAGCCGAGAGCGCCAGGGAGCACAGGTGCCGCAGGCTGAGGCGGCTGAGGTGCTGGCCAGCCTGCCTCTCCCTGGGGACTTCAAATTAGATACCTTCAAGATAGAGCTCAGCTCTGTCCCCCAGGGCCACACCCCTTCCTCCTGCCGTTCCTTCCAGCAAGGAATGGCACCCCACACTCTAGACATCTAGAAATTGGGCAGCTCTCCCGACCCCTCCCTTGGTTCATCCAAGTGGCCATCCAGTCCTGTCTATTTTACTTTCCAAGTCCCTCAGTCTGTCCTCTCATCTCCACTGCTACAGCAATGGCCCCAGCTCACCAGCCCTAGGCCAACCCAGTAGCTTCCCTGTTGGTCTCCCACCCCCATTCTGCCCCTGTTGTCCGTGTACCATACAGTGCCAGAGTGGTCTTTTTATAACAAACTGGGCTGGGGCCCTTCCCTGCCCACAACAAATGTTTTGGCTTGGCATTCAAGGCCCGTTGCCTGGGCACTGGCTCATGTTTCTGGACCTGATTTTCTCCTACCTCTCTGTCTCTGCTGCAGGCACTCTGCATCCCAGCCATGCCCCACTGCTGGCCTTTCCCCACATGGCCTTCACCGTCTCACTTCGTGGTCTTTGAACACCTCTTTCTTCTGCCAGGACTGCCCCCAGCCCTCCAGCCATCAATTATCTGAGTGTCTATTTTGTGCCAGGCACTGTGCTATGTGCTTGGGATAATGGCAAAAAACCAGAAACAGTTCCTGCCACCAGCCAGCTCACAGTGCAGGGAGGAGCACTGTCACGCAGACGTGTGCTGTGTGCAGAGCAGGATGCAAGGTGGTGCTTTCCGTAAGAGGAAAACGGCACTGGGACAGGGCATTTTCTGGGTTCAGACTTAGACCTACAGAGCACTAGGTCCCTCTGAGACACCAAAGAGGGGGTCCAGCTGGCAGCTGGTTCCTGGTCTGGAGCTAAAGGACAGGTCTTAGCTCAGAGCCACCTTCAAGATCCAGCTTAAATGCTGCGTCCTGCAGGAAAGCTCCCTGGGCTCAGACAACCCGAGATCTGCCCCTCTTCACATCCCAGATCTCTGCCAAGTGGGATTTGGGTTTTTGTCGCATCCCCTCACATGCCTGGGAGTGAAGGTGCGGTTCAGGGACTTGAGCTCGTGTACTCTGCTGTCTTCAGGGAGAATGTCAGGTATAGGTGCAGCCGCACCTCAGAAAGAGGGACACTCAGAGGAGAGGCAGGGACACCTGAGCAGGAGAGCCCAGGAGCAGGAAACGCAATGGGCGTGAGCAGAGGATAGCAGGTGGGGGCAGGAGAGCAGGTGGGAGGATCAGGGAATGAGGGAGGCTGGAGAGGTGGGGGTGGGGCCCCTGGCTGGGGCTGGCCTGGCTCAGGAGTCAGACTGCATCTTCCCCCAGAGCCAGGTCACTGAGTCTCACCAAAGCCCTCCCTCTTTGGGTGGGGCCAGAGGGCCTGGAGCAGGGATGCCCGATCGAGCCAGTCTCAGGTGGACTCTTGGGTGGGTGCTGGGCTGGACACATGGCCATGGGGAGCAGCCGCCACCCTGCCTGCGCCATGCACTTTCCAACTCGCTGCCTATCTGGAGCAGATGCAATATTTAGTGCCTTGTGTAAGATGTTCCTAGTGTGCCTGCTGTCCCTCCCCCAGACTGCCTCGGGCTCTTCCGAGGGGGTCCTATGGATGCTTGGCCTAGATTGTGAGCCCTGCTTCGCATGCCCTGGACCCCCCTCTCCTAGAGGCCAGCTGCCTGCATACCCTGGAAGCCAGTCCATAGCCCCAGGCTACAGCTGGGTCCTTCCGACAGCCCTTCTTTTTTGAGACAAGAGTCTGGCTCTGTTGCTGGAGCTACCTAGCTCACAGCAACCTCAAACTCTTCAGCTCGAGCAATCCTACTGCCTCAGCCTCCCGAGTAGCAGGGACAATAGGCATGCGCCACCATGTCCGGCTCATTTTTTCTATATATTTTTAGTTGTCCAGCCAATTTCTTTCTATTTTTAGTAGAGACGAGGTCTCGCTCTTGCTCAGGCTGGTCTCAAACTCCTGAGCTCAAACAATCCGTCCGCCTCGGCCTCCCAGAGAGCTAGGATTACAGGTGTGAGCCACCGCGCCCGGCCTGCCCTTCTTTAGTATATCTGTTGGGACTGGCCCCTCATTTCATAGAGAGGGGTGCATCTTGCCCAGGCCCATCTGGCATATCTGAGGCAGCTCTGGGATCGTAATCCACAGATCCCAGCCCCCAACCCTGCAACACTGGGGGAGGCTGCATCCCACATCTCTGAAGTCCCAGGAGGCTGGTCCAGCTGGGTTCCCGAGAGTCCAGGGCTGCTCTGTAGGCTGTGGGGGCTCCTGTTCCAGCTCTGAGCCCACCTGATGTGTTCAGTTTGCTCACTTTTGGGCCCGTCCTGCCTCTCAGACATTCAGATGACCCGGAAGGACTCTCCCCCATGTTGAGGACCAGGTGTGGGTTCCAGAGTTAGAGGTTCCCAGATCCTCAGATCATTCGTCCCAACCCTCATTTCTCAGCTGGGGAAACAACTGAGACCAAAGAGGGGAAGGGACTTTCTCAAGGACCCCCAGTAAGTCAGAAGCAGAGCCAGGTGTAAGAGCCTCTTTCAGGCAGAGGCCCTCCCTGACCTCTGTGCCTTCTTCGTGCCTCATTGGCTTCCCCATAAGGACACTGCCCCTGCCGAGGCTGTGCTTGGTGCTGTCTGGAGTGGGTGTGTGCCCGTGACTGCACACCCCACCCGTGTTTGTACTTGTGAGTGTGTGGTGGGGCGGGGTGCGGGGTGAGAATGAGCAGCAGAGGTGCTGTGGCTAGGATGCACCCCCTGCCCCAAAAAAGGGGGATGGGGAAGCCCAGAACTGCATGTGTTTAGGCTTCCCAATCTGCCGCTTGATGCTGGTGAGGCCTGCTGGGCTCAGAAGACAGAGACAGGCCTTTCATCCCCAGCTGACAGGGGTGGCTCAGACTGGGTGGAAGCTGCTGGGACACAGTTGGGGGTCACATCCCAGCCTGTGGGCCGACAGAGTCAAACAGAGGCTGCCACTAGGGGTCAGTCACCATCCAGTGATTCCGACAGGGCGTGGGCCCTCCAGCCTCTGTCCAAGGTCTTGCCTTCCGAAGCCTTCCCTGGAAAAATTGCTCTTCTGCAAAAAGGGGCTAACGATCTGAGAGGAAGCCATAGCCAAAATTCTAAACTATGTCAGTGTGTGTCTAATTTGAAAAAAGCATATCTAATCTAAAAATCTGTATCGAAGATATACCTGCTGTTTTGGAATACAAACTACAGAAAGTGATGGTGCACAGAATCTCATTGGCAAGTGCGCATCCGTAAGGGCAGAGTGATTTTCAGTTGGGGGGGGTGTCCTTAACTGAGGAAGGGAACACAAGATTTGCGTTAATTAAAAGGAAGCTGTGGATTTAAAAAAATGTTGAGATTTTATCTTTTACAAAGAGTTCACAATAAACTGTTAGCGCTTCTCCAATCATGTGCATGAATCACCTGGATGCTTGTATAAATGCAGATTCCCAGGTTCCATTTCTAGAGATTGATTCCGTGAGCCTCGGGTGGGGCCCAGAGATCCGTAGTGAGTGACGCAGGCTGCCCCGGGACCAACCTAAGAAACAGTGCAAGCGGCCATATACACATCTGAGTCCCCAGGTACGTAGGCAGGGCATATCTCCACAGGCCGGATGGGGAAACTGAGGCCCAGAGAGGGCGAAGGAATGGCACAGGGTCATCCGGCAAGTAGTAGCCGAGCCATGACATACACACTGTGTGTGGACACCACCTCTGATGAGAACTCCACTTGCTAAAGGAACCCCGTCCTATGCCTCCAGGGCCACCTCCCGCGCCCTCTGCGGGGGCATCTGTCCAGCAGGAAGTGGCCCTGGTCATACGGGACACCCGCGCCTCGGAAGAAAAGCTTGGGCCACAGTGCAGGAGGTGAAGAGCCCTTGGAACTTAGGCGGGGAAACTGAGGCCCAGGGAAGACAATCCTCACCGCATCTGGACTCTGCCTGAGTCTGCGTCCACGTGTCAGAGGCTGCAGCTTCCTGAGTCGCGGGCTGCACTGGCGCAGCCCAGCCCTCCGCAGGCCCCGGGGCTGGGTGGCCAGAGGTGGGGTGCCACACCGCGCGGCTCCCGCCGGGCCAGCTCTCCCCTTTCCGCCCCAGCCGAGCCGCAGACTGGTTCCCAGGCGCCCGCGCCTGCTCTCTGCTCACCCTCGAGGATGTCACCTCTCGGACGGGCACGGGGCCCCGGCCCCGTCGAAGGGTGAGTCCGTGCACCCCCAGGCTCTCTTCGCGCTGGGGACGACGGGGGCTGCCTGCAGGGCCGGCGCCCACGGTCCCGCTGCCCCGGCCCAAAGACGCCGGCCACGGAGGGGGCCCTGGGCCTCGAGGCAGCGCTGAGCAGAGGCGGCCCCCACTCCGAACCTCGCGGACCCACGCCCCGGCCCGCCCGGCCCCGGCGCAGGTACGGTTCCTCCGTCCCACCTGTGGCCAGCCCCGCGCGCCCAACCCGGACACCCCGCCTGCCCCGAGGAGGACTCACCGCGCCCGCAAAGCGCGACCAGGGAGGCCAGGACCAGGCAGCGCGCGCTCCTCATGGCGGCGGGCGGGCGGCGCCGCGAGCTCAGCCGTCGGGCGCGCGTGGGCCTCGTCCTGGCTCCGCGGTCCGGCCCAGTGCCGCCGGCGGCCGCTAGGACCCCGCGGGGAGCAGCCGTGAGCCCCGCCCACTCGGGGAGGCGGGGGCGGCCGCCGGGATCCGGAGACCGGGGGTCGCCCGGCCGCTGGCCTTGGCGCCTCCGGATCTGCTCGGGCCTCCCCACCGTCTTCCAAGGGAGGAGGGCAGGACAGCGCCTGCACCCTCTGTGCAGCTGGGGAGACTGAGGCCGCGAGGGCGGCAGGCGCTGTCCTGCTCAGGGACGTGGATGTGCTCCAGCGGGGAGACAACTTTGCCTGCTGTCACCTCGAACTCAGGCCTCAGGGGTGCTTTAGGAAAATGAATGATCCAAGTTCACAGCCATGGGGTTTGCTGAAAGAAGGACACTGCCGGAGTGAGCCAGCAGGCGGGGCCGCTGCTGTCTGCAGACATTGCCGGGAGGGCACTTGAGAAAAGCGTGGAATTTGGGAGGGTGACACAGCTCAGGGTCTGCTCACCCAGCCTGGGGACTGAAGAAGGAAGCAGAGTTAAAGGGAGAGGGTGGGCCAGAGTGGGTTGGCTGTGTCCTCTGCCTTGGGCCTGCTAACCTGGGCTGACCCTCTGGGGGTCAGCTCGGGTGACCGGAGAGGGCAAGCACACCCCTGCGCCAGCTAGATTGTCCTCACCAAGTGTGGGAGTCAGTACCCTTGCCCTGGGGCCTGGGAGATTTCACAGGAGAGGTGTCAGCGCCAGGACATCCCTCTCCGGACCTGGCTGGAACTGCTGCCCCAGCTGGGACCCAAAAGGGCCTGGGGCAGCTTCCTGGAGCCCACAGGCTCCCTCTCCCTGTCACTCCAGCCCCCACTCCTCCCTGGTATAGGCCCAACAGGCAAATCTACCAACTGGAGGGACCAGGTGGGAAGGGCAGGGTCAGGGGGAGTGATCCCCTAAAAACAGGCAACTTTGCCACCTTCTCCCCAGGACTCTCAGTCTTGCTCTCCCATTGCTTCCTCCAACAGCTTGTTGCTATAATCTAACATGTTGACATATAGTCTTTTAAAAACAAAAACAAAAACACTGTTGAAATGGAGCCGACTCCCCCTATAGGATGGTTTGGAGAAACTGGGTTTGACTGCATCCTGTCTTCTCCAAACGGCAGCAGTAATAGGTGAGACGTAGAAAGTGAATTAAAAAGGCATAACCAGGCTGAAAAATAAGATCATCGTCTCTGTGAACCAAAACCAGAAAAGAAACGCAAAGCCTGGGGCCTGCTGGGCTTTGGAAGCCAAAGACAGTGGCAGGTCCTTCAGGACAAAAGACTTGGCTGGAAGCTAGGAGCTTGGGTACACCCCAATCCTTGAGAGGATGCTGGGAGGGGCGCCTGCTGCTGACCTGTGGTCTGTAGCCTTGGCTGGATAGGATGTGTATTATCTCCAACGTACCACAGGATGGGGCTTGAACGTGCCATAAAACCTGGAGGCGAGGCAACTACAAACTGTAGGAGTTAGGTAAGCCCAAGTGAGAGGGTGGGAAGAGGAAGCGGGAGGGAGGGAATATAACATCCATTCAAAATAGTCTACAACAGCCTGCCCACCCGGTGGCTCACACCTGTAATCCCAGCACTCCGGGAGGCCAAGGTGGGAGGATCCCTTGAGGCCGGGAGTTCAAGACCAGCCTGAGCAAGAGCGAGACTCTGTCTCCACTAAAAATAGAAAGATTAGTGGGGTGTGGTGGCACATGCCTGTAGTCCCAGCTACTCGGAAGGCTGAGGCAGGAGCATCACTTGAGCCCAGGAGTTTGAGGTTGCTGTGAGCTAAGCTGATACCACTGCACTCTAGCCCAGGTGACAGTTCGAATCTCTGTCTCAAAAATAAATAAAAATAAAATAAAATAGCCTACACTTGTGCCAGAAAGTAAGGGAAATGCTCAGAGAATGATGGGAGGTGTCACAAGGACACAGAAGCTACCTTAAAGGTACTGTACTGACTAAATCTGGGACAACTTGAGCATGAAAATAATGATAGTCATGAATTATAACTCACTGAATAAAGCAAGAAACTATAAGCTTATACTGAAGTAAATACATGATTGTGTTTCATGAGAAATGGAATGCTTACATAGTTTCGAAGTACCTCCCCACAAAATACCCCTTAATTATAAGGGGGAAAAGGGTTAACTTTACAGAGGAGAAGGCTGGTGGCAGATTCAACCTGTGGTAGATTGAATAATGCCCCCCAAAGATATCCATGCCTAATCCCGGAACCTGGGAATGTTACTTTACACAGCAAAAGGGATTTTGTAGATGCGATTAAATTAAGGATGTAAGGAGGGGAGATTATCCTGGATTATCTGGGTGGGCTCAGTGTGGTCACAGGGGTCCTTATCAAAGGGAGGCAGGAAGAGATCAGAGTGGGAGAATGCATGAGACATGAAGATGGAGGCAGCGACTGGAGTGAAACGGGGAAGCCAAGGCAGCCTCTAGGAGCTGGAGGAGACAAAGAATGAATCCTCTCCTGAAATCTACAAAGGAAGAAGCCCTGCAATGCCTTGATTTTAGCCCCCTAAGACCAATTTTAGATTTTGAACTCCAGACTGTAAAAGAAAAAATTGTTTAAGTTGTTTTAAGATACCATGTTTGTGATCATTTGCCATAGCAGGAATAGGAAACTAATATACCACCCTAATAAGTGGTCAAAATTAACATCACCAGAATTGGGGCAATCAAAATTGTGTACCACCTGATAGGGTACACTAAGAACACAGAATCCCTTCTGTGATATTCCTGCCAAAGATGTATGGCTTGAGCCTAGTCATAGGATACATCAGACAAACCCAGCTAAAGGGACATTTGACAGCCTGGCATGGTAGCTCACAGCTATAATCCCAGAACTTTGGGAGGCCGAGGAGGCAGGATCTCTTGAGTCCAAGAGTTCAAGGTTATGGTGAGCTATGATGATGCCACTGCACTCTAGCCAAGGCAACAAAATGAGATCCTGTCTCAAAAGAAAAAAAAAAAAAAAGGCAACATGAGCCTACAAAACAAGATTTGAAAACATATGAAGCAATAGAGCTAAGAGCTAAGAAAGCCAATAAAATAATCAGTGAATTCACTCCAGATGAAATAAGTTTTTATAGAATTTTGAGAAATATTTTTTAAAATAAAAGAAAGAGAAAAAGCTAGCCAATTATTTCTTAAGGATAGTATTAATATCATCTTATTACCAAACTGGAACAAGGACATGTGAAAAAGTGTGCTATGCACCAATCTGAATAATGGGTCTTTGTCGCAGGAAGTAGCACGGAGTACCGGTCAGTGCGTGGTCTCTTGAGCCAAGCAATCCAGGTTTATGTTCAGGTGCCAATATTTATTTTCTCTGTGGCCTTAGGGAAGTGACTTGATTTATCTGTGCCTTTATTCCCTCATATATAAATGGGGGAAATAACTTTTGAAATAAGCCTTTTAGGATAAAATGAATTAATTCATAGAAAGTGCCTTAAGGGTCCCCAGAAAATAGAAAACCCATATGTTAGCCATTATTAGTTATTATGAAACAGATTCCAAAATTCTAAATAAAATAATACCAAGTCAAATACAGTAGTGTACAGACATCCCAAAAATGCAACATGACAAAGTAGGTTTTTTTCCAACAATATAAGGGTGAGTCAACATCAGATAATTCGCTAATGTAACATACAATCATAACAAATTGAATACTCATTCAGTGGAGACGACTGGCAAACTAACTTTCTTAACCTACAGGCATAATCATACCTAATGGTAAAACTTTAGAAGCAATTTCCATCAAAGTCAGAACTTAGACAAGGAAAACTTCTATCACTGTTTCTATCGAACACAGCACTGCAGGTCACAAGCAATGTGTTAGGTTAAACCATATGAAATTGCCATTTTTTTTTTTTTAGGTTACAACATCTGCTCAACATCAGAAATTTATATGATTCAATCTATAATATAAAGAAATAAGGCCAGGTATGGTGGCTCACTTTGTGAGCATGTAATCCCAGCACTTTGGGAGGCCAAATTGGGAGGATTGCTTGACTCCAGGAGTTCGAGACTGAGCAACAATTTCTCTTACAAAAATAAGAGAAATTAGCTGGGCATGGTGGCATGTGCCTATAGTCCCAGCTGCTCGGGAAACTGAGGAAGGAGGATTGCTCGAGCC
>CAUYSK010059679.1:0-20201 GCA_963575035.1 Avahi laniger | reverse complement strand
CTAAAAATAGAAAGAAATTAATCGGACAACTAAAAATATATAGAAAAAATTAGCTGGGCATGGTGGCGCATGCCTGTAGTCCCAGCTACTTGGGAGGCTGAGGCAGAAGGATCGCTTGAGCCCAGGAGTTTGAGGTTGCTGTGAGCTAGGCTGACGCCATGCACTCTAACCTGGACAACACAGTGAAATTCTGCCTCAAAAAAAAAAAAAAAAAAAGAATATAATGAGCAATTCACAGAAGAGGAAATGAAAGTGATACCGCTAATAATCAAAGAAATGCAAATGGAAACAATGTATAATTTTAAAACATTCAGTACAGCATAGTTCAAATAATGCTAAAGACAATATTGTGACATAAAGTTTTTTGTGTTAGAGATTGTCATGAAAGTGGTAGAACGCACTGGAAAGAAGTTTAATAAAATGCCTTATGAAATTTAAAAATAATTGTACGTTTGATCAAAACATTCTTTATAATAGCAAAAATAGAGGACAAACTAAATATGTAACAATATGAAAATAGTTATATATACATGATGGTCATTTTATACAATGGAACAGTATGCAGTACACAATCATTAAAATATTTTAAAGATTTTTATATGCCATGGACAATTTTTAAATTAATTTAATTTTATGCCAGAGATTTTTTTTTTTTTGTCATGAACATATTTTTTTTTTTTTATTTCAGGGTATTGTGAGGGTACAAACATTATGGTTACACTTTATGTCTTTGCCTCACCCAAGTGTGGGTTAAAGGCATGCCCTTCCCCCTACAGTGCTCCCCATGTCCTTTAATTGCGGATTTATCTCCCCCCAAATCCCCCTAATCCCTGGAGAGTATTTCTGCCATGTGATCACCCTAGTGTTGATCAGTTAGTACAAATTTGATTATGCCAGAGATTTTTAACTTTTCTTGCAACAAAACATTTGACCCTGGCCAGGCACAGTGGCTCACGCCTGTAATCCTAGTACTCTGGGAGGCCAAGGCGGGAGGATCGCTGGAGGTCAGGAGTTCGAGATCAGCCTGAGCAAGAGCGAGACCCCATCTCTACTAAAAATAGAAAGAAATTATCTGGACAATTAAAAATATATATAGAAAAAATTAACCGGACATGGTGGCACATGTCTGTAGTCCCAGCTACTCGGGAGGCTGAGGCAGGAGGATCACTTGAGCCCAGGAGTCTGAGGTTGTTGTGAGCTAGGCTGACGCCACAGCACTCTAGCCCAGGCAACAGAGCCAGACTCTGTCTCAAAAATAAAAAAAAAACATTTGGCCCTGAAAAATTGTATAGAAACAAAATATGTAATATAAATGGGGTCATAAATTTATTTAATAAGTTAATATTTTAAATTTTTTCATTACAAAACCACACACAATGATAGTAACAAGACTTTGACTTATATGTTTATCATAAATATTAAAGTTAGAAAAATAATCAAAAATTTTATGTTTTATTAGAACTCTAATATATAATATAATCATATCAGATATTATACATTTCTCACTGAAAAACCAATTATTATACTCTGAAGAGAGCAAGCTCCTTTTTCAAGATTTGACCTGACATGTGTGGACAATATATGAGTGGTATAATAATGACCTTGTTTTTGAACTTTATGTAGGAAGACATGTGCAGGTTCCATGTATTTAAAATATTCACATATATTTTCATACTTTTCAATTAATTACACTTTTAAAGGAATATCAAAAATATCTTGAGAACAGACAATTTTTTTCAAAGATCTGTAAAACTTGTTTGAGTCATATGAATATTGTGGTGTTTTAATAATAGTTATAAAAATACATAAAATATTTAAAATATTTCAAAATAAAATTTTAATTAGCTAACATGAACTCTGTCCACAGAAGATTATTACACAGAATGATAATCCTATAGAATATATAATAGATATTTTAAATATAAATATAAATGTATATAGACATACAATACCCATAAACATATGCATAGGAGAAAAAGAGCAAAGCATCATGATACTGGCAATTATTATAAATAGGTTATGATTCTATCAAAAAAATTTATTTCTACTTTTAGTTTTTTGTCTTCTCAGTTATCCACTATGAGTATTTTTTGTAACTTATATTTAGTATGATAGTTTAAAAGATTTTCTTCTAAAAACTGTTTGTCTTTTCATTTTACCGATGGACCATTATATAATTTTTAAAGAAAAATTATGTCAATGGTTTTGAATAATATTACTCGGATAGAAAAATTTTTAAACTTGCCATGAGATTTGAATTCCATCTAATTATCATGATTTCATTTATTTATTAACTTACTTGACAAATAGCTTTTGAGAACCCACTACCTGCCAGGAACTAAGGTATCACTGAGTAAATCTTCTTATCCAGGACTTAGCGCTGACAAATAATTTTTTACCACATTAATGATGATACTTGTTTTCTCTATTTCTGTAGTCAGGAGATGCTCAAAAGCATTTTGCAGAGAAACCCACGTAATGAATCTGGTCTTAAAAAACAAGTATGAAAGATGTGTGTACGTGCATACATATGTATGAGTGGGAAGCAAGTTATATTTATTAAAATCTTATTTACTTGGTAAAAGTTTTGGATGGATATTTTAAGTGCTAGACTCTAGTTTCAAATTTGCTAATTCGTTTGTTAATGTTGCTTTTAATACACTAAATACTAAAGATTATTAAACATGTTTAAAAATGGATACTTTTAGCAAGGCAGCAGAGGAATTGTTTTATCTTTTAACAAAAATTGATATTACTTTAGTTTCACATAGATAAAAATGTAATATTTTTCCCCAAAATGCAAAGATGCATTTAAGTGAAATTTGTTTTGGAAACCATGCAGAAAATATCTACTCTTTGCTAGTATGCAAAAATACAATTGGTAAAAGATTAATTCGTAATAAAAGAGAATTTGAAGTTTAAGAGAAAATGTCTCCTGAACATCTTTACTTTATATGTGCAGGAATATTTATGAGTCAAACCATGAAATATTTTGTATCCATTTATTTCTGAGCCACTCAAAAACTTTCTTAGTTACAAGCATGGTTTGCAGCCATTCATTCCAACAGTAGACTTTAATGAGTCTCTAGATGCACTATCACAGTTGAACATAAGAATGAGCTCTAGAACTAATTCTGGGAAATGTATGCCAGAAGCTATTAGTGAGCTGAATGTGTGGTATAATTTGTCATTCACTGAAGCTCTAAGGTGTCATTTTGTTCCTAAGAGCCCACTGAATATATTCTTCCTTCTTTCTATATGTGTTAATTCCACCTTTGGGTTTTTCAAGGATATCATAAAATGTGGATTATATTTTAGCTAAATACATGTACAATATATGTATATACATATATACTACATTTTTTGGATTGCATTCAGTTTTTCCCAGCAGATACCAAATCTTCAAGTGATAAATACTTGTTACTGATAAAAATCTAGCTTCATGAAAAGGTAATAATAGTATAACATTGATTCCATTCATCTCTTTAGATGTTATCAAGGCATTACGAATGATATATTGATATTTTTCTTAAGTAGACTTTGTATTGTGTGATAAATATATTCACAAGATATTAGGTTCCTTGGATTTATTCTATTTTAGAGATATATAATATTAAAGACAAATCTGAGCATGTTACCTGTACATTAAAACTTAATAGCTACCTATTATCTATACAATAAATTCCGAATTCCACCATTTAGTTCATTAGAAGGACTATGAGGTGAGTATCTCTACCTTTCTTGTGCATTCTCCATCACACCTCCGCATTCAGCAATTCCCAATCCCAACAGCCTGTGCACCCAACCTACCATTTCTTTCCTCATTGCAAACTCTATGCAGAATGCTCTTCCCTGCTCCAGTCACCAAACTCATACTCTGCCTTCAGCATATTATTCAAGTCTAATGTTCTTTGGCCTTTAATAAACTCATAGCAAAGTTTCATTTTCCTACTATACTAACATAATTATGATACCATTTTATTTTATTTATATTTTCATATCTAACTCCCACCCTGGCATGAGTAGAAGTTTCCCAAGAGTAGGGATAATACTTTACTACTGCCTACCACAGTACATGAAGAATTATAGGTATTTAGTGCATATTTACAAAAACACAATAATAAATATATAAATGCAAGAACTAAAAAAAAGTGGCAAAGAAGCAAAGCAAATTCACCTAATCAAGAAATGTTACATTTGAAATTTACTAAATGCAAGTATGATATCCCGCACAAATAACATAGAAAAGCCTAGTGAACCGAATCTGATCTGTTGATATTGGCAAGAGATATGTCCCAAGAATTTTGCAATGTGGGGATACTATTATTCTATTATTTACCTATAAAATCGGCTTTTGTGTTTTGTGTTTTGCCTTGGGCATAGCCACTGATTGAAATAGTATCTCCAGTAACAGTTCTTATTTCCGCACAGAACATATGGTGGACTCCTTCACAGTATAGATCTGGGCCAATGTTGAGTTCAATTTCCACTCGATATATAGAACATTTGCTGTCCATAACTAAATAATTTCTTAGACTTTTTAATTTTCACTTTCAGTATTGATAATTATCTTTCTTTTCTAAGCTATTTCTCAAGTTAAAGAGAAAGGTATTTGTTCTTTGTTCAGTTTTCTAATCCCTATATAAAGAAAATATAAAAAATAATTTGGAATAAACTTGAGGAGAGGGTCTTGTTTAGGAAAAAAAAAAAAAGAAAGTAAAAACTCAAATACCTGCAGGCATCAGGCTAATGAGAATGATAGACTATGAATAACAACAAGAAACCTGAGGCTAGTTGGAAAGCACCTGCCCTGCCTCAGAGCAGCAGTTAAATTGGGATCTAATGGATGCATTCATTGTAGAAGGACCCCCAGGACAGTGTGTTCACAGAACCACGGCTGCTTCTCCTCTTTCTTCTTCCTCTTCCTCCTCCACCTTCACCAGAAAAATCAAAAGTCTAGATTTTTGTGGAAAAAAAATCTGGTAATGTATTAATGTTAGAAATGTTGAATATGACGGCTAAAACCGTAACCTTTAAACCAAGCACTTCTGTGTGTTAAGTCCTACCATTTTGCACTATCTGGTCTAAGCTCATTCACTAGCTAAGTACAATAAATTATCACTTAATGACATTGGTAGGTTCTTGGAAACTGTGACTTTAGCGAAAGGACTTATAACAAAACCAATTTTTTGTTCTCATTAACGTTATAACAAAACAACATTACTGGAGAACCTGCTGTACATAGTCATTTCTCTTAAAGTCACAGTTTCCAAGAAGCTATTGATGAGGTTAAGCGAGGACTTACTGCAGTTGGACTTTATACTCATTGATTCTCACATTGTACAGGCTTCAAATTTATTTGAGGAAAAAAAAGTCCACATCATGAACTTTTCCTCTATCAAGTGGATCAGTTTGACTGTGTCACTCCACGAATGCTAAGGTCTGTTTGCTCTTTCCTCAGACATCCCACGTATCCCTGTCTTTGTGCCTGTCCCTGTGAGGCTGTTTATCTCTTCCCTTCTACTGTTACATGTTTACATGTCTAAATTTTACCCATCTTTTAACAGCAGTCTCAAATCTGTCCTTCTACTTTCTTCGATGGAATAAGAGCAGTATTTCTTTTCATCTTCCAGAATTATTCAATCTGCCTCTCTAATTTTATACTTTTTCACCTACTCAAATGACACCTATTCATGCTATATTTTATATATATCACACTAAATATTAAGCTCGCTTTTTTGTTTCCTGTGAAGAACTAGGTACAGTGTTTTTTCACACATTTAGTCTTGGGCTGGGATTATCATTGTAGGTTTTGTATTTGTTGAAGAACTAATATTGAGTGTTAATGTGAAATGCAGAATTAACTTTTCCTGGTATAAAAATGACCTTTGAATATAATACTTAGAGGTAAGAACAATTGAATGGTATTTTCCAGTTATCCAATTGGCTGTGATTGGATGAATAACTTCAATGTAAAGAAAGTTCAGATGTGAGTTAGGTCTAAATGTATATTAAGTTAAAATATACATTTTATATTAAGAAGTTATATACTTGTTATTAAAGAGTAGCATTATTAGTAATGGCATTCTGATAGCATTGCTTGGTCTTTTTATAATCTTATTTTTTCCTTTTTTAATTAATGCACAGGTTTCTAGTCTTTTTGAAAAGAGTTTAAAACAAATTTCTTGAATGTTTTTAACAATAAATAATGACGTGCTACACCAAAACAAAGTGGCGAAGGAAATGCAATTGAACCACAGAGTAGAAACCCATAAAAACTGATTTTTTTTAAGAGATTTTCAGAGATAATAGGCAAAGTGTTCAGGTAATCAAAAATACTTCTCCCATTTTCTAATTAAAATGCAAATGATTTCTGAGCAAGATATAGACTACAAGAGAAGTTGGAGAAATCCACAGGATTTATAGCCAGAGCGTGTGAGCTGAAGCCAATCAAATTATGTGATCTTGGATCAGTTATTTTCTCTCATCGTATTTCATTTTTTTCCATGTAGAAACGTAATACCGTTAAGGAGAGAGGTGTTATTGAAAAGATGAAAGAAGAATACAATGAAAGCAATCCAACATGGGTTTTGTGAGAATTAAACAAGACAATATTTAAATATGGCCAGTTGAATCAGAAATAAAAATACAATTGTTGATTTTTATAAAATATGTTCATCTTTCTAGTAACAAAAGGTTTCTGGCACATCAATGCTCATATACGGTTTTTAAATTAAAAATACAAATTCTGTTTAAAAAGTAAGGATACTAATGTTCTGAATGCTTTTGCAGAACAAAATATTTTAAAATTCTTTTTTTTTTTGTATTTTTAATTTTGATTTTTTTTTTTAATTATTCCAGGGTATTGTGAGGGTACAAACATTATGGTTACACTTTATGTCTTTGCCTCACCCAAGTGCTGGTTAAAGGCGTGCCCTTCCCCCCTGTAGTGCTCCCGTGTCCTTTAGTTGCAGGTTTACCCACTCCCCGTCTCCCTAATCCCTGGAGAGTATTTCTGCCATGTGAGCACCCTAGTGTTGATCAGTTAGTACTAATTTGATGGCGAGTACAAATGGAGCCCATTCTTCTGCTCTTGTGGTGCCTCACTTTGGATAGTGGGCTTAAGTTTAATCCAGGAAAGTATATGAGGTGCTAGATCACTGTCGTTTCTTATGATCGAGTAATATTCCATTGTAAACATATACCAAATTTTAATAATCCACTCATGGATTGATGGGCACTTGGGTTGTTTCCACATTCTTGTAATAGTGAATTGTGCTGCCATAAACATTCGAGTGCAGATGTCTTTATCAAAGAATGTTTTGTGCTCTTTTGAGTAGATGCCTAATAGTGCTATTGCTGGATCTAATGGTATTTCTATTTTTAGCTTTCTGAGGTATCTCCAAATTATTTTCCACAGAGGTTGCACTAATTTGCAGTCCATATATATTTTTAACATCATAATTTTTTTTGAGACAGAATCTCACTCGCCCTGGGTAGAGTGCAGTGGCATCCTTGTAGCTCATTGCAACCTCAAAGTCCTGAGCTCAAGTGATCCTCCTGCCTCAGCCTCCCAAGTAGCTCAGACTAAAGGCCCACAATGTCAGCTAATTTTTCCATTTTTAATAGAAATGGGGTCTTGCTCTTGTTCAAGCTGGTCTCAAACTCCTGAGCTCAAGCAATCCTCCCGCCTTGGCCTCCCAGAGGATTGGGATTACAGGCGTGAGCCACTGTGCCTGGCCTTCTAATTTGTTTCTTAGCAGCACTATTATATTTTTGTCTATAGAAAAATACCCAGAGTCATATTATCAACACCTCTTAGCAAGATATAGATCATTTAATATTCACTAAGGAGAAGTTGAAAGCTTTAATAATTCAAAGCAATTAATTTACCATGAACTTATTATTCTCCTTTGGAAACTGTAGTAAAAGAGAACATTTGCTTTTGAAGAAATTAGTGAATTGTTACCTTAAAAGTATAAGCACCTTTTATGTAGACAATATTTGCTATGATAAAGGAACAAAAACAAAAATAAGACAAAACCAAGAAATTACTTAATGTTCCTATTTTTGTTTAAGGGAAACAGAGTTTCCCATATTTATAATAAGAGGAAAACCCTAGAAGTGGTAGAAAAGAAAAGAGGGGACTGGAACTCTGATGCTCCCATATAGGAGAGTTTGAGGGTGATCTTGCTACAGTATCCCAAGTCTCAATCACACCTGGAATCTAAGCTAAATGGACATTTCCCTGAGAATACGGTCAAGACAATTCCATTATTTATGTGACTGTAAATGTTTACTCTATGTGGATGGCCCTTCAGGATCCTGAGCAGACATCACTTGCACCATTTTCACAATGGAGATATTTAGGCTGAAAAAATTGTGATTAACTAAATTGGATTTTATAAGGGCACCTTGAACTCGTTAAGAGTACCATATGATCTTTTTTCTTTGGGCTGCTTCAAGTCAAGACTTTGATTTTTATAAAAGCCTGCAATCTCACTTGTCACTGACCTTTGAAGTCACTGCACTGAATGGACAAGGACGATTTTCAGTAGATGGAACAGTGGTAATATCCTGAGTTTTGACTACTGGATCTCTACTTTGAGTAGCCTTCATCAGCGATGATTTACCTCTGTGGTCTTAGCATAAATATAAGAAATTACGTGATGTGTCCATCCATGTAACAATCTGGACCAAGGCGGGGAGCTCCTCAGCCACTAGCTGGTGGGATCCCAAATTAGCCCTGCTACTATCGACATAATATTCATAATGACAGAGGCTTGTTCATATCAACTAATCTTCTTTCTTCAGTGCTTCTGTGTTGCTATATCCTGTACAAGAACAATAATACCAACAACTACCACAAATATTACTTGTTTTACCTAGCCCATGTGTAATGCCAGGTATTTACCTGGCACTTTATGTGCAAAGTCTATCATTCCTATTATCAGTGTCAGGGTATGTTATTTTCATCACTGTACCAATAAATAGATCAAACTGAGTTTCTGTTAGGTAATTTACTGAAGTTACAATACTAGGGCCTAGGTTTTTTTCTCTGTTTCTCTGCTTATATCAATTTGCTTTCTTTATCTCAGTATTCATGTGCTGATACTGACCCAGCTCTTATAAACTGAGCTCTCCACAATAAATAAGAATAAAAAAACCCGATGATGTCATGATACTACCACCTCATTGTTTCATGAAAATATTCATGCAATTTCTTACTCTGTTTCTACAATTTTTATTGACCAGATAGCCTCCAATTATGGAATTCTTCTCCATTATGGAGAGCACAGTTCAAATCTATCCTATTCAAAAGGCATTCCTGAATTTCACTGATCACAGCTCTGTCATGAGAACCTTGAAATCCTTACTCTGCTGACTGTGTTAATGTTCTTGACTTTTCACTTTGTTTCAGCAACACCAAGCTACTTTTTTATTTCATGGGCACAACATGTACTTCCTTATATTAGTGATTCTGTTTATGCCCTGCTTGTGATGTTTTTCTCAAAATCTTTGGTGAGTACCTACTAGCATCCTTTAAGGATCATATTAGGTATTATCTCTTCTAGGGGCCCTTCTTTGATTCTATGTTTTCACAATAATATTCTGTGCCTGCTCTTTAACTATCTGTATAACTTATTATACAATAATTATTCACGGATGTGTCTTTCTCCCTCACCAGGCAGTGTGTTGTCTATGCACAGTGCCTTGTCTAAAGTCTAGCACATTGTAAACAAATGAAAAATAAATCTTACAATGTATCACATATTGCCTTATATATTAGTTATAAGGCATTTTTAAGTCATTATAAGGTATATGTTTGTTTTCTTGCCTAGTTATTTATTTATTAAGTTTTTGAATCAATGATATATATGCTCTAGTACAGTGGTCAAGAACACAACTTGAGATTGTCTAGCTCGAATCCTGGTTCAATTGAACGTAGCAATATGATTGTGGGCAAGTAATTGAACTTGTCTCTATCTTAGTTTTCTCATCTAAAATAGGTCCTATCTAATGAAGTTCTAATGAAATTCAAAAGATTGTATGTATAGTCACACACCACATAACCACATTTCCGTCAAAGACAGCATATGCGATACTGGTCCCATAAGATTAAAACACCATATTTTTACTATATCTTTACTATGTTTCTATGTTTACATATGCAAATACTGACCATTATTTTAAAATTGCCTACAGTATTCAGTACAGTACTGTACTGTGTAAGTTTGTAGCCTAGGAGTGATAGGCTATCCCAGGTATTCTATGTGTGCAGTAGGCTATATTATCTAGGCTTGTGTAGATACACTCTGTGATGTTCTCACAACAACGAAATTGCCTAATAGCACATTTCTCAGAACGTATTCTTGTTGTTAAGGGACTCATGACTGTATAGAGACTTCACGGTACTGCTTGCTCAATTTCTTTAGCTCCTATTATTATCTATCGACTATTCATATGACAAATGTATATTGAATAAATATTTCAAACCAGAAACTGTACTAGGTTTGGAGTATATATCAGGAAAACAAAAATTCATGGCTATGGTCATCACGGAACATATAGCACAAAAAGGAGAAAATAAGCAAGGGAACATATATCCATATTTCATAGACACATTATGTATTTATATTCATATAAAAATGTACACACGTATATAATAAAATATATGTAACCAATTGTGATAATTGTATAAATAAAATGATTAAAAAAATCTGTGAGAGAGAATGATTTGGGGGCCCTACTTTATGTCACATGATTGAGGAAGGCTTCACTGAGAAAGTGCCATTTAAGCTGAGAAATAATAAATGAACTATTCCAACATTTGAAAAGGATATTTTAGGAAGATTAACTATAACATGCAAAGACATTAATTAATGCAGGAGAAAGCCTGTTGTCCTGGAAGAACTAAATAAAGACTAGAATAGTTAAGAGTGAGGGAAAGCATGGCAAGAAGTTAGGGAAGGAGGCAGAGACCAGACAGTGTATGACTTTGTCAGCCATGATGAGGAGCCTGCCATTTACTCTAAGTGCAGTGGGAATCATAAACTCATGTCTTATTTCTTTCTTAACAACCTTTCAATAGCTCTAGAAAATGCCTCATCAATACTTACTATATAGACACGGCTTGCTTAGATAATGGCAGGGTCAAATAACTAAACTTTTTCATAGATAACTAGATAGATAAAGTGAGGTATTTCCTAAGTAGTTTTCCATATTAAATTGGATGTGAGTTTTAAAGATGGTTCAGAGAAAGTTTAAAATATTTCTTACTACAGGATTTCTACTAATATTAGATATAATACAAAGTTATTTCCAAATACTAACCTGGAATGCTTTTGTTTCAGAGCATTTTTCAGGTCTAGAGCTACACGGAAACAACCTACTTTGGTAAACGCTGTCTGGGAGAAATTAGACTGTTTAGTTGAATATTACTATCCATATCTTGATCTGCTGTATGGCCTTGACAAGATACTTAAACTTTCTAACTCTAAGTACTTTTGTTGTGAAATGGAGAGAATAAATCATTTTAAACAATTATGCAAGTTAAATATGATAATATATGTAAAATAATTAGCCTAATGCCTAGTCAAAATGTATTACCTATGTAGAAATATGGACATGTTTATTAGAATTTATTTATATAACTTGATATTGATATAAGATGTACTCATATTTTATTCTAGAATATTATCATAGACATAAAAAATTGAGTAGAATATTTAAGGTTTCATTTTAAATTTTTTTAAAAAAGAGTATATATATTCAACTGACTTCAACAAGTTTTTATAAAACTCCAAAATGTTAATGAATAAAAAATAATGTAAATGATCATTCTTCTGCCCAGAACTTGCAGACAGTGTTTTGGAGGTACAAACATTAGTTTGTGGAACCCTACAGTAGTAGCTAGCCTCTGAGATGATCCTCACCTTTTCTATTACCTGCAAACGTTACTACCAAATATTAGATATATTATATTTCTTTCCTTTGTGTTTACCTTCCTGAGGAAAGATTCTTAGTTATGCTATTTTTTTTTCCTTTTTATGATCACCATTAACCTACTGATTTGAAGGTCTGATATCTCACTGACCGTTCTACTGGCTTCTTCAGTGAAGTCTCTCTTCCTCTGCAATTTTCTCTCTCTCCAATATCTTTTTTGAATTTTGAATTCTCCACTATTTTAAACAAACAAAAAACCCACCTTTTATTCTGTAATCATGCCATCATGTCAAGGTACCATTTATTCATTCATTTATCCATTTATACAACAAAAATATGAAATAATACCGATTGGAATCTGCTAGGTAGGTATGACATTAAAAATCATTTCAAAGAAGGGTCTCTACCCTCATAAGTTTACAGCCAAGTCAATAAAAAAATTATAATTTCGGGTGGAAATTGCCATGTCAGAATCTTTAAAAGGCCATGCATAAGGAGAATGAAGACATAAAATGATTGTAGGAATTGAGAAAAGAAGCCAAGGTCTTAACATCTTCAATAAATAATGGACATGCTCAGGAGTTAACAAGGATGTGAAATATGGAGGTATAGCCAGTCTCAATGAAGCCAGATTCTTTATAGAGTGATTATTTGGGATAGCAATAGGAGGTATGGAGTACACTTGTACTCACCTCTGAATATTGAAGTGCATAAGACATGAAAAAATAAAGAAATTCCATCTAAATGTTGGATAAATTGTATTCATAGGTGAAAAAATGTTTATGCTAAGATATGAGGAGTATTCAGTGGAAAGTTTGAGGATGTAGAAGATTGTGGTAGTTATGGAACTGAATAGTCACACAGCACAATGGAAAGTTAGAGAGGTCGGTTAATTGTGGGAACTTAGAAAAGGATATGGGAAGTAGGGAGAAATACAAGTGTGAGCTTATTAGAGGACAGATGACTATAGACACTTGTTTTAGAGTAGTGACCAAGGATAATGGAGTATAAGCTGTGATAAATATAAATAACCACAATATTTTCCCTAAGTATCAGTACTTACGAGGCCCCTGATGCTTAGCACAATGTCTGGCACAAAGAAGTCACTTAATTTATTTATGTCGAATTAAAAACCTCTGGAACAAAAGAGATTATTTTGAGATTATTAAATTATGCATAGTAATTCAAGCAATAGGCATAAATACAATTACCAAAGGGGATCTTGGTGAGAATGGCAAACTCAAAAGCCTCCTGGAAAAGGGAGGTAACAGAAAATGAATGTTTCTATTGGAGTAAGACACTAGCATGCATTTTCATGTGAAAAAGAGTGGAACACACATGACCTAAAGGTATTCAAATATTTATTTTTATTTACAGCCATTAATATAAAAGAATGAAAAATGATAGATACAATGAAGAAAAATAATTGATTTAATTAAATTTCTTAATCATTCTGCACATATTTACTCTAAATTCCCCTTTCCATACTGAGTATAGTGGTTTGGATCTGGAACATCAGCACCACCTGGGTTCTAGTTCTTGAGCCTTGTCTCAGACCTACTGAATCAGAAATCAGGGCTGTGGCCTAGCCATTAACTGTTAAATGTCTTATTAGAATATTGCTCTATGCCTTGTCTAATAGGAAATCGTATATGCATATCTTAGACTTATTGGGAAATAGGCTAAGAGACGTGGTAGGTTTCAGGAGTTTTGCAGGGTTTTGCCTTGAAGGAATATGTGGACATGTTGGATTCCTTCAAGGCAAAGCCCTGCAAAACTCCTGAAACCTGTCACGTCTCTTAACCTATTTCCCAACACAGACTCATGCTCCATTGCATTTGAAAGTATTTGGGTGTACTCTAGGCCAACCACTTCCCGCTCATCCTTACCCTGCTGCAGGAAAATGTCTACACAATTTCTGACAAGTGATTATTGTACTTTTAAAAACATTTACATGATACACAGCTGACTCTTACAGTGTTGACCATATGGACAATATGGACCACTTTTACACAATTCTAAGTGTAACCTTGAAAAGGTTATTTAATTTCTCAGACTCACCCAGGATGCTATTATAAATCAGAAGAGAGATACCTAGTCAACTCTGGGGGATGTGATTTTTAAATTCCTCTGCAGAAGGAATTTTTGTGTTTTTTAACCACATATGGAAATAAAATATCAAAGCAACACACATACCCACACTCAGAGCAGGAAATCATATATCAATAAATGTATCATGTATCTGCCATGCAAATATATCACCTTTAATTCCTTATTGTTTTGTCCTCTTAATTTAGTTTATTTTAACTCCTTAAAAATGGTTATGTAAAAGCTATTTATAAGTACATATGCATTTATAAATATAGATTTACATGAAAAAATTGATCTTTCTTAATTATCTGCATTTAAACATCTGAGTACCATGTGTCCTATTTATAGTCAGTTTACATGAAAACAACAGCTGCCCCAGAAAAATAATTGCTGGGAAAGAGCCAGGCATAACTAAGCAACTATGGGCATTTCCTGGTGAAATAAATATTTTTTACTGAAAGCAACTCTTCATGTTGAAATGGAATAGAAAAACATCTATCAGCATGTTGCTCCTCTTTTAAGGGCAACCAGATTTCAGAATTAATTAGATAACTGTATTCTCCATCTGTAATTATATTATTTGTAAACTATCAGGTTTTTATGATTCTTCCAGTACACATACAGAGAGATGATATCTTAATATGCAAAAAAGACATACTGCATCTAAAATGTACATATAGCCTAGCTTGATAAATCAAAAAGAGGATTAAATAAATATTAACTTTAATTTCATTCAACCCCAAATTTGCTTCGTGTGTTTCACTGACCTTAAATCTGTTTTTGTAGGCTGCTTTGAAAACTAGGGGACTGTAAATAGATGCATTCTATTTAATTTCTTGTATATGAAATTATGTCTAATACTGAAACTGTTACCTAGTATAATTTCAATATGTGTTTGTGTTAAATTGATCAAGAGTAGGATGAGTGACAATGCTTGAAAGAAAAACATTTCTATGTATCAAATCTTGCTTTGATTTTCTTAATTTGTTTGGTCTTTAAAATAATGTTTTTTAAACTCATATTTTTAAATGATCTTTTAAAATGTACATGACACAAAAATAAATTTCAAAGAGTATACAGTAAAAATATATAGGTCCACTTTTACTATATAAGAACCTCCAAGCATTCCATCATTATTATATTGTTTAATCAGACCCAATGATTGAGGATTTAGATAGTTTCTGATTTTTTTTATTGTTATACATAATACTGCCACAGAGCATCTGTTATGTGCATTTGGGGGGGGCATAATTGTATGTATATCTGCAAAACAGAATACCCAAAGTGAAGTTTCTGGGTTAAGAGGTACGCGTACTTTAAAATTTTGATAGGAACTGACAACTTGTCCTCTGAATCAGTGACAATGTTTAAACATGACTAGATTGCCGGTAGTCCATTGAACATCCAAATTTCCATCAACTCTACCTCCAGAGTTATTCCAGACAAACATGGAATACCAGTTTATTAAAAAAAAAATAAGTTTGCTATTCAAACAGCTACTAGACAAGCCCCTTTTCTTCAGGGTCCTCATGTCCTTAAATAAACATGTAATCTAAGCAAAAATATCGCATCTGTCAGGCAGGCATGACTTCAATGCTTAAGCGCTGGGCCCCCTTCCAATCAAATTGTCACAATTTATCTCCCCTGCTCCAAAGGTGTTAAACCAAGTTATAATCCTGCCAACAATGATTCCAAGTGCTTATTTACCCATAACCTTGTTGCAATTGCCTTTTCTCAAATGTATTAATATTTGCCAATGTGTCAAGAAAAGTAAAGGTGTCTCATTATTTTATGTGCTATTTATTTTATTATAAAAGTGGCTGAATATCCTTCCATTAAAACTGAATTACATGATAAATTTAGTCATCATTCTTCATCAAGAACAAGGCACAATGCTAACAAATAAATTAATTAAAAAAGAACCATGCTAATTTTATAATTATTGATCCAATATTACCATGTGCATTCTGAAGTAAGCAGATTAGGCTAATTGATTTAATTGATTTATAGGTTTTTTTTTTTTTGAGACAGGATCTTACTCTGTCTCCCTGGGGTAGAGTACAGCGGTGCAATTATAGCTCACTGCAACCTCAAACTCCTAGGCTCAAGCGATCCTCCTGCCTCAGCCTCTTCAGTGGCTGGGACTACAGGACCTGGCAAGTATAAATGTATATATATATGCGCGCACATATTTCTTGTTGTTGTTGTTAGAGATGGAGCCTTTCTGTGCTGGCCAGGATTGTCTTAAATTCCTGGCTTCAAGCAATCCTCCCACTTCAGCCTCCCACAGTGCTGAGATTACAGGCATGAGCCACCATGTCTAGCCATGTAGCCATGTTTTATATTTAAAAGACTATAAGCAAGTTCCTAAATGGATAGGAGAAGAGTCCCTGTGGACAAGTGAAAAGGTGGAGAAGTAACTAAAATGACAAGATGTTACAACAAAAAGAGCCAAATATAGAGAGTGTTTATTGGACATACACAATTTAGTGAATAAGATATGATCCATATTTTGAAAAAGGAAAAATATGGTAGAAAAATATTTACTGTACTTGTAAAAACTTAGACACTATGCTAGGGGATTTCCTTACCTAGACATTTTAAAGTAGAAATTAGTGTTACAGTTGTACAGAGGAGGAAATTTAAGCTGAGAAATATGACTCATCCAATGATGGAGGGAGAATTTAAACAGAAAGTCTACCTCTTTCTATACCTGAGATTCTTTTCACAGTACCGTAGTCATTCTTACCAAACATGAAGATCTGATGAAAGTCAGAAAATATGTTCTAAAATAATTATAACCATAGATATTGATAGACACTCCAAAAGGCAACTGAGAGAGAAAGAGAGAGAGAGAGAGAGAGAGGGAGAGAGAGAGAGAGATTGGTAGCTGTTTTGCATTTTTCATGTGGGAAATTGTGAGTAGGCTCCTTTTACACAGTAAGAAAAGAAAAATCACTAGCTTTGGATTGGACACCTGGAGCTTCAAGAACTGTGCTCCAAACACTCCCTCTTTTGCCAGATCTCAGCCTGTACATCTCTCATCCATCCCCAACAACTTTAATGTATTTTTTCTTCATATAACTGTAGGTCAAACAATAGTTATTATGTTCTCTGTGAATCTGAGTTCATTGTAAGTGATTTAATGTGACAGGAATAGAAAAACTGTATTGGCAGACTGTTACTAAACTTAATTACTCACTAGATCCAACCTCAATCGATTAACCACAGCATTACACAAAATAAATTCTGGATTATTCTCCATGAGAAAGGTTGCCACTCCTGTTTCTTCTCCATTAACAACTTCACTCCTTTCCACTTACTGTGCTGAACCATAGGCAGTAAATCTTTGATCATTTATAATAATTGTGCCTTATATTTATATAGCTATTACCATTTTTCAAAGGACTTTCATATCTGCTAACTCAGTTCAGCTGCAAATTTAGTAACTCATTAATCAAAGCAGGCAACATTGTCACCATTTTTCAGGTCCGTAAAATGAGACCTGGAGAGGAAAACAGCTCACCCAATGTAACATGCTTAGGACATTTCTGGTGCCAGACATGCCATGCAGTCCTTGTAGATCAGTGAACTCAGAGATATAATTTTTTGAAAACTCCTAAATATAGCACACAAGGAACCTAAGGCTTAGAAAACTTCAGTGATTTGTCTAAAACCACACACCTAGAAACTGACAGAACTGGGAACTAAACACACGTCTTGTCTCCTGGCCCAATGCAATGCTCCAATAACACTCTTAGCTCCTAACATTTAAAAACAATACAAATCAAAAGCATATTGTGAAAATTATGTTTTAATATTGTCTATCATTGTCTGTTATAACTTGTATTGCTATAACACCATATGTTTTTAGATTGTACTGACCAAATGTCAAGACTAATGGTAAAATTAAAAAACTCAAATAATCATTTGTTTCATCAACATAAATAAAACAATACACATTTTAGTTTGTTTTTCTCTTAATGTATGCTCCTTATATTCTTAATTCTTACACCATTTCCTTTTTTTACTTTAATCTCCATATCACTATTAGATTATCCTGAGCACTCCATAGTCTTCACGTCAGTCCTCTTGCCCACTGACCCCAGAAGCCTGTCCTCGTGGGCCTTCACTCTGCCACCTGTCTCTGCTTGGCAGCCGTGTGTGCTTTCAATCCAACATTATAGCCCTTTTAGGTTCTTCCCTTGGCACTTGTACTGACTCTGAACTTTGCCCACCTTTATTTGCCCCACATGTGTCTAACCTTGGAGACCTATTTAATATCTCTCTTATTCTAATATGTTTTCTCAGACTGCTTAGTTCATTTTGTTACTTCATTTCAGAACACCTAAAACACACCTTTATTGGAGAAAAACAAAAAAGGTGACCAAAAAAGAAGACAGCACCCACCATCTCCCAGGCAAGCATTATCAGTCTTAAATGTAACAGTCCATTTTCTGTGGGTTCAGAAAAGTTAAAGAGTTGGTTATATCCATTAAGTTAGAGAGCTAGTATTAGAAACCAGATTAAAATACTATTATTAATAGTAATATTAATGATAATAACAAAACTATCTTTAAATTCTTTAGTTCTAAGTGATTTATATTATGGAATTTCATTATCACAATAATAATCAATAATAAATAACAGTAACCTGACTTTGTACATAAAGTGAATAAGGCACAAAGTAATTAATCATTCCACCAAAAATTGTATAACTTGTATGTAATGAAACTTGGACTTGAACAAAACCAGGAGTATTCTTGCACTTAACCATGCTTCTGTATTTCAAAGAACATATGTACAGCAATGTACCATGATTTATTGGCAGATTTATTCTCTATTTGACTCACATATTCTTTCCTGAAGTCATACTTTCCTGAAATTGGAATAGTAGACTTTTTATGCTTAAAAATTCTCTTAGAAGTAAGCATGTCCACAAAATAATAGTTTATGAATCACTTATAAGTGCTAAGCCTAATACTTACTGCAATTCTACAACTGTGTGATATAATTATGAGTATCCAAATTTTACAAATAAGGAGATCAAGGCAAGTAACTACACAAATGGCTGTACGAGAATCCACACCCTGTTCTGCTGCTTTCAAAGTCCTCACTTTCCTCTATTCTCCAATATTTCTCTTGCATTAATCACTTAGTTATAACATCGTAGGAAATTAGTGCGTATTTGATACAAGAGCTTCTGTCTGGTTTTGGTGAAACTGAGGATCCTCATTGTGTGATCACATTTTTCTAAAGAGAAAATAGAGGAGTTTGTGGGAAAGACTCCCCCCTCCATGATTTGTAATTCATGTCAATGAAAAATGCTACTAAACGCAAAATGTAAATTACATGAAATTATATATTTAGAGAGTTGTTTATCTTGAAAATAATGAATTATACAATATTAAGGCACTATAATCAATGTGGAGATAGATGACCATCTATGTTCACCAGACAAAGTTTAATATTGTATTAATAAAAATGATTAATGAACACATTTTATAGGTCTATAGAAAACAGGAAGCAACCTCTTAGTAAATAGATGCTAAATAAAGAGTTCAAAAATTTTTATGCACTAAATTATCCATTCAGTGTTGAAATTAATTAACATTCATACCATTGTCTCACTATCTAAAAAAAAAAAAAAACAAATTCTTTAAGCTTCTCCAATTCTTTTCTAAGGTGATTTTCCATTCTTTATTTTTTTTTTATTTCAGCATATTGTGGGGGTACAGATGTTTAGGTTACGTATGTTGCCCTTGCCCTCCTCCCCCCACCAAGTCCGAGCTCCAAGCGTGTCCTTCCCCAGGATGGTGCGCATCACAGTCTTTGTGTATGCATATATCCGTCCCCTCCTCCCCGCTTCTTCCTCCCCCCTGCCCAACATCCAATAAATGTTATTCTTATATGTACACTTAAGTGTTGATCAGTTAATACCAATTTGATGGTGAGTACATGTGGTGCTTGTCTTTCCTTTCTTGGGATACCTCACTTAGTAGAATGCATTCCAGCTCTATTCAGGAGTATACAAGAGGTGCTATATCACCATTGTTTCTTAAAGCTGAATAGTACTCCATGGTATACATATACCACATTTTATTAATCCACTCATGTACTGATGGACACTTGGGTTGTTTCCACATCTTTGCAATTGTGAATTG
>CAUYSK010059676.1:0-10752 GCA_963575035.1 Avahi laniger | reverse complement strand
GCTCATGGATTGGCAGACTCAATATTGTTAAAAATGGTTCAATTTTTAATAAATTAAAAAACAGAAGGTAATTACTACTTTGTCAAAATTATCATCTACTAAAACTGAAATCAAGCTATTACTTAAGAGTTGGTTTATTTCTGACTAAAAACTAAAATGGGGGGCAAATTCTAGTCCAACTTATTCAAGGTAAAAGAAAGATAAACTAAATTTATATCAGTAAGATTAATACACTTTAGAGGGCTTCTAAACATGCAGTTTTGCCATCAAGGAGCAAATAATAGAACTTGGAAAATTCTTTGGGCAAAAGCAAAGAGAAAAAGAGAAAACATATTGACATGACTATAAACATTAGAAGCTTCTATACCTCTAAAAACTCAACATCCAAAACAAAGCTGGAAATCAATCTGCAGTAGTGTGCATCAGCGATAAGGATCACTATATCATATGATATGAATTTTGGAAATGCATAAGTTATAGGTCAGAAAGAAAAAGAACAGGCCCCCTCACACTTTGTCATGCTGGAGGAAATCTTCTGTCTTATAAGGCAAATATGAAATTAACCTGGCCAACAAGGTGAACAGGTAAGAATGCCAAGCAGACATGATTTAGAGCAGAGGTTGTTTATAGCAGTGATTTGGCCCAGCTTCCCTACTCCTGAAGGCCTGGGGACACAAAGGAAGTTTCAGCCCTTCTATCAGGAGGAAGGGTGGTCCAAGCTAACAAGGAAGATCTTAAGAGAGGAGTGAAAAGTATGAGATGAATCATAATGTGGTCAAGTACAAAATATTGTAAATTTATATGTAAGCATATATATATAGTAAAAATAATTATAAAAAGTACGGCCAATATTATTTAGGGATATATCCTCCAATACTATTATATATTAAGTATACCGATAAACACAAAATGTACTCCAACACTATTTACAAAAGACACTCTGCGCAAAGTAAGCTCTCAGAGTGACTTTTAGACCAGTCTATTAATATATGTCACAGTATACAACAAGCAAAAGTTCTAAGATTAGATATGCTTAAAAATTAAAAGTTGCTTTAAGAGAAAAATAGGCAAAGGACAAACTGAGACAACTGAAAAGTAAAATACAAATAAACAGTACATACAAAATACCTTTTTTCCAACTTACTAAAGAAACACAAATAAATGTTTAACTATTGAATTGGTATTGTTTTAGAGACCATACTATTTACTATAAATAAGAAAGACAAAGAAAGAATGAATAACTATAAAAAATATAAGGAGACTTAAGAAGAAATAAATAACCACAAGGTGGGATTCTGAATAGGATCCTGGGAAAGAAAAAAGACACTAATGTAAAAACCGGTGAAATTCTAGTAAGGTCTACAGTTTAGTTAATGTAATTACCTGGTTATGATAAATGAAATGTTAACATTAGGGGAAACTGAGTGAGGGGTATATGGGAACTCTTTGTACTATTTTTTCTATACTTGTAACATGAGTTTGAATTAAAAAGTTAAAATTAAAAACTAATGACGACATTCACTATAAGCAAAGTAAAAGTTATATATTGGTATAATTTTTCGGCATAAAAATTTTGGCAGTAGCTATCAAAGGCTTTAAAAGGTTCATTTTTGATCTAATTATTCTACTTTCAGGAATTTATGGTAAGGAAATACATAAAAATACTTAAGAGAGAATTATTTATAATAGTAAAAAGAATTATAACCTATGTGTCCAACAATGCAGGAATGGTAAAATAAATTGATAAACTATCACGGGATCATTAACATCATGCTTTTTTAGAAATGACATGTTCCAAGTAGAATATTCAAGTGAAAAAAGAAAAATATGTATCTGCATATACAATATGGTCCTGATGGAGGTGGTATTCTCTCTCTTCTAAACTCTATCTGAAAATACATATTATTTTATAATAGAAACACAAGGATTTTGTTTTATAATTATAAATCAAGAAATAATTAGGTTTTAAGAAGTTTGCTTTGTTACTAACTTTTCCATTGACATGGGTTTGTTAAGAAGTTATGGAAACAAGTTATTGAAGTAACCCAAAGCACCCCTAGAATCTGAAGCCTAACAGACAGGTACAGGCATTTGAGCTTTAATATGAAGTATTAAAAAAAAAAAAGAAATTAATAAAGCCATTTGACTTAACTATAACCAAACAAAATCCTACTATTTTCTCCAAATATTTGCACTTGAAAAAATGAGAATTATTAACTTGCATTTTCCAAAATAGTTCTTTATCAGAAGTATAATAAAGTTAATACTGTTAAATACTTTCCTAAGCAACTACTCTGGTTAATGAAGTACCACAATTTCAGAGAGCAGGCAACATGTTACTCAATAAATAACTGGGTAAAATAATCTTCCAATAGGGAATTTTTAATGTCTTATAAAACAGTTCAGAGAGAGTAAATACAATAATAATGGTAGAATAGGCACTAGACTGGGATTCAGAAGACCTGCACATTTATTTAACTATCTAACCTTGGGCAAGTCATATCTGAGCTTCAAGTTACTTACCTTTCAACCTGAAATAATAGCCACAATTTTATGTTTCGTATGTACTTGCTCTTCACAGTACATGCATTATATTAAGTAGTTATCACAACAGGATTAATAAAGACCTAATATTATTCCCCATTTTATAAATGAGTAAACTAAGGTTAGGTGTGGTTGAGTAAGGCTCCCAATACAGCCCCACTTGTTGCTGATGGAGCTGGAATTAGAACCCAGGTCTGAATGATTACAAAGCCCAGGCCCTTAAGCTATATTACACTGACTTTAAAAGTAATAACAATAATAGTAATATATCCATCCCTGCCTACATGAAAGAAATGTTGTGATTCAAAGATATTCCATGAAAAAGTAAAAAATACACAAAACATGACAAAATAAAAAACTATTAATTATAATTTATTAAAACTAATAGCTTCCAAAATTCAGAGAAAAGTCCCTTAAAGAGGATTCTAAATTCATACCAGAATATACCTCTGTCATTCTTAACTTTGACTGCACAGTACAATCACTTAGAGAGTTTTTAAAAAGGTATTATTTCCAGGCCTCGCCTACACCAGTTGGCAAAATCTTTTTTTTTTTTTAAAAGGCCCTCAGGATTAGGAATCATCAATTGAGGTGCTTTGATTTAAAGACTACACCACAGAAACAAAACATTCTCAGAGCCTTTAATTTCTAACTTTTATAACACCAAAGATACCACCTTTTGCTTTATATTTTTTTCTGAGTTCAATTTTGGAAAGATTTTTATCTATCAAACTATCAAACAATGAAGTTTTCCAGTTTTTTTGTCCCTCAAATGCCAAACAGCTTGTAATGAGCGTGAGAAAACCACCGGGTTAATTTGATTCCAATTAATAGTAAAGAATTTTTACATTCCGGCTAGCTTTCCATCTTCAGAAATACCTGTTACACTTTTTACAACATTAGAAATAGTCTGTGGAACCTTACAGGATCCAAGACAGAGACTCAGCAGTCTCCCTTATTGTCTAAAGCAGCGGTCCCCAACCTTTTTGGCACCAGGGAATTGTTTCATGGAAGATAATTTTTCCACGGACCAGGGTGAGGATGGTTTCAGGATGATTCAAGTGCATTATATTTATTGAGTACTTTATTTCTATTATTATTACACTGTGATATATAATGAAACAATTATACAACTCACCGTAATGCAGAATTGAATGCCACCGCTGATTTGACAGGAGGCAGAGCTCAGGCGGTGACACGAATGATGGGAAATGGCTGTAAGTACAGATAAAGCTTCCCTGGCTAACCCGCTGCTCACCTCCTGCTGTGCAGCTCAGTTCCTAACAGGCCAACGACTAGTATTGGCTTGTGGCCCAGGGGTTGGGGGCTGCAGGTCTAAAGAGCAAACGGTTTTTTTAAATTTACTACTATTTTTCTAAGACAGTGGTACCCTAACTCTTTGGCTTCAGGACCCCTTTATACACCTAAAAATTATTAAACCCAAAAAGACTTTTTGATTATGTTGGTTATATTTATCAATAGTTGCCATACTAGAAATTAAAATAGAAAAATTTTAAATATTTATTAATTCATTTTAAATAATAAACCCATTACAAATTAACATAAATATTTATGAAAAATGACTTGCGAACACAGAAAAATTAGCGAAGAGTGGCATTGTTTTACATCTTTGCAAATCTCTTGCAAATCAAAAACTACTACAGTCTCTTACTGCTTCTCCTTTCAATCTGCTAGGACAAGTTGTTTTGGTTGAAGAATATAAAAAAAATCTGGCTTCACAGCGATATACAAATGAAAAAGCAGTATTTTAATAGCATTTTAAGATAACTGTTGATATACTACTTGATATTATACTGAAACTCAACAGTTGGTATTTACTTAAAGGTTTGTGGTACTGTGAAATCTAAAGCCACATCCCTCAACTTTTAGTATTCTGTTCCACTAAAATCACTGGTCTATCTTAGATTTTAAATGGATCTTTTACCAATGCATAATTTTGTAACATATACATTGGTTATTTGGAAAATAATGGTTTCATCAAATCATGCAGATCTCCCAAATGTTAATATAGTTCATTACATAATATTAAAAAATCATTATTTATAAATACTACCACTTATCAGAAAAGTCTTGAATTATTAGGAAGCTGTCAAATCATGGTGGCAGATAAAAGTTTTCTAAAATCCTAATTTTTGCTTGAAAATTAAAATTTTACCATTGGCAAAAAATATTACTATTGGTTGTTTTCCTTTAAGTGACAGGTTCACTTTGTTCAGTTTTGAGGATATATTTGCCAAACACTCAAGATTAAGTAACTGTGTATGGCAGACAGACTCTAAAGTGGCTCCCATGATGCCCAGGTCCTGGTATCCACATCCTGTGTGATTCCCTCCCTTTGAGTATTGGATTGCACCTCTGACTTGCCTCTAAACAACAGCATATGGCAAAGGTGATAGGATATGCATGGTTTTGTGTACATAATTATGTTACCTAAGACTGTAAGGAAATCTTGCTAAGGACTCTCTCCCCCTTGGTAGCTCTGAGGAAGCAAGCAGCCATGTTGCAAGTTCCGCCTGGCAAGGAGCCAGCCAAAAGCCAGCAAAATACTGAGACTCTCAGTCCAACAACCCTTAAGCAACTGAATGTTGCCAACAACCACATGAACTTAGAAGTAGATACTTCCCCAGTAGAGTTTCAGATGACATGGCAACTTCAGGGACCCTATCTTGTATGCAGCCTTGTGAGACCCTCAAGCAGAGGATCCAGCTAAGCCATGATGTGACTCCTGACCCACAGAAACTGTAATACTGTGAGATAATAAGTGTGTGTTGTTTTAAACCATATAAGTTATATGGTAATATTGATATACAGAAACAAATAACTAATACACCATGACTTGTCAGTCATTCGTTCAAGTAAAAATGGTACAATTTTTTTTTAAAAAAGCAGGTAGTTTTGCCATTATGCAATCACACAAGTGCTTTTACTCAAGACAATCATCATACTTCAGACATATAAGCACTTTAGGCATACTACCCAATTCATCACACAGAATATTTTAAAAGACATACACTCAAGGGTAGAGAGTTAACAAAATTAATAACATTTTAATACTTCATCAAGGAAATTCAGTACAAGTGGAATATTTTTTACTATGAATGCACAGTGGGTGACAAACACAAAAACTATGAGTACAGTTTGGTGGTACTACCTGGATTCACATTCAGGCACCAGTAATTTACCTATCATTGCTTTGGCATCATCAGTGTACATGTCAACACAGTTGAAATGGCAAATAGTCTTTGACTAAGATGACAACAGCACTGACTCTCAAAGCCCTGAGATAGTCTTGGGGAACACCAGGGGACTGCAGACCATACTTTGAGAACTACTGAACTAAGGCAATTTCTTCCATTTTTTTGAAAGTATACATTTATATACAACATATAAGTGTGTGTATGTATACATATAAACTATGGGTTAGCCTGTATTGGAATCCGAGATCTAGCATCTGCCAGCTATGTGATTTTGAGTGAATCATTTAACATCTATGACCCTCAGTTTCCTCAATGATAAAATGGGGATAATAACAAGTGACTACTTCCATAGGGATGTTTAAGAATCAAATGACATTAATTTATGTAGAGTTTTAGCACAAAGCCATATACATATTAGCAGCTCAATAAATATTAACTACCACCATTATCTATTACTTTTTGTTAAAGTTTTTTTAAAATACCTAAACTATGAAGGAATGTTTTCAGAATAAAAAACTACAATGGCCTCTTGATAATTTTTCCAACTGAGAACTCCTGGCCCAGTTTGGAATCTTAAATATTTTGCCATTATGCAATATTTATTACTGATTATATACTTTTGTGTTTTGACTGCTTAGTTTTCAATACTATACCAATTTAAGCATATTACCTAATTTATTAACAGGTTGGGTAAGTAGCTCCCGCAGTACTTTGAGTACTATCATAAAGATGGTGACATTTTTGAGGCTGATTATGCTTCTACTGGATGGGTACTTATGACAGTCCAAAATTTTAACGAGGTATTCTTGATATTTATATATCAAATCCAATGTATCCCTGACCTGACTGTGTAGTTTCAGAAACACTTACAGGTTTAGAAAAAGGCTGAACAATAACAGAACTATCTGAAGATCTAGATTCAGGACGAAAGTTTACTGGCGAGGCAGTCACTGGATTTGATGTTGGATTCATGTAGGGTTGACTTGTAGGCTTGAATGCAGCAGTAATACCTGTATTTTAAAATATCACAATATACTGAATATATTTCTATATAATCAATTTTATCAAAATATTTCACTTTAAAATGAAAATAGTACAATAAAACTGTACCTCGACTCAGTGCACCATTCTTTAGTCCCCTTGAATATGAGCTGGGGTTAACTCTGTTCAAAATATCTACAAAAAATTATATTTATTTTAAAATTTATTGTTTGAATGAAATATATATTAAGACAACGGAAATCACGAATCGAAAACAATTAAACAGATTCCTGGAAGGAGTATATAACTTAACACTGATTTAAGAATACAGTTAATTTTAAACACATACATCTTTACTAAAGAAACAAGATTACCAGCATTAATTGTTTCATAGAATAAGAACATCTTTCTCACTATAACTCAAAATCTAAAAGCCAGAGGTAACAGAATCTGACTATATATAAATAAAAACATTCTGTATGGCAAAGAATCCACAGAATAAAAATTTTCTAAAAATATATTTATATACAACCTATAATTGAAGGATAGATCTTTCTTTGAATGATGACAAGGTTGCACATACAATCGGGTTCCTATGACTCAAAATCAAAGCCTTGCCCAACTTCCACATTCCATTCATGCTCCTAAAAGCCTTGAAGTTTCATTATGGACCATTTCATCAGATTATGTACCATTACTTTTAAATTCTGAAGGGGAAACTATCGGAGATTTCAGATTAAAATGAACCAACAGTTAATTAACCAGAGTATTTCAGTTAAGTAGTTTCAAATCTACCACTACACCAGAAGTCAATCTGAGCCTGACATGACTTTGATGATCAGTTTAAAGTTTCTCACTCTTACACACATGTAAATTCTGTCACTTTTAGCTTACTAAACTAAAATTTGGAAGAGTGAGGATTTGCCTAAAATTGCTGGTTTGGAAAAAAAGTACCCCAAAAAAACACCAAATCTTGTAAAAATTTCCCTTTTTTCCCCTCATAGTAGAAAAGAACCAGATCCCATTAAGTAATTCTATAAAGTAAAGGTTCACACAAAAATATGGTTTTTTGGTAATGTCAATGCAGTGCTCTATAATTAACCATTGCAGAAATCTTATTGGAGAAAACCCTGCTCAAACAACTTGATACTGTTTTCACTCAGAAATTCACGATTAAATATTTACTCAAACCATCAACGAACTATTGCTGTAGGACTTTTTAGTGGTTGTAATCTACAAAAGCACAAGTTTTTGCCTCCTTTCTGGCAGTTCATATTTAATTCATATTCTATATATGTTAAAATATTTTATGGATTACATGTAAAACAAAAATAAAATCATTTTAATTCTTCATCTTAACAGTTCAGAAAAATTCTACTGGGGTCAATCCCCTTCTTAATAGAATTATTTTAAACTAATATACATTGTTCTAGTTTAATATTGTTAACAGTCATCTACAATCAGTACAAATCCAACATGAATCTTAACTGCCATGTTCTCAATAAGATTTTGAATAACAGTTTTGCAATATGATAATAAGTATAAAATAATCAGTGACTAGGAAACAATAACTAAGAGAATATAATATTATGTTCCACTATCACCAACATGCATGCCATCATTCTTAATTCATTTTATAATCCAAGAGGCACTTAGTGCTCCAAGAGAGATTACAATCTGCCACAGGAAATGGTATTAAAAATTTAATCAGTTAAATTATTCTCCTTCTGGTAAAACTGAATAAAAGTGGCATTCCAAGTTTAGAGGCAACAAAAGTAAGAACTAGGCTTTCAGAAAATTTTAAAGTAGCCTTGTAAATCACACTTTTCAAGCACTGCCATGGTAAGTAAAAGCATACTAGTATGCTGGGTACGTTACATTCTTCGGTAAATTCTCCTGGCTTAAAACAAACATGTAAATGAAATGGAAAAGGATCTATTTTCTCTTTCTCCCTGAAATTTGTACATTATTTCTCTGCATTCTATCACACATTTCTGAGTGGACATCAGCATCTTTAACATTATAACAATGTCAAGTCCAATTACTCTAACTGAAAGCTAATAATCCATAAAGGTATCAAATTGTTCTGTAAAAAGCAATAAGGATTTAAGTGAACTAACTGCTATATCATCCAAGTACAGTGAATGTAGACCATGCCCTTCTCTTTTATGAATATAAACAGGAGTTGCGGAAGGTGGATGTGGTCAGAAGGTACAGCCTCTGTCAGTATACAGGCCAGAGACTGCTATCACTCACTGCCTATACATTTTAGTCATGTATAGATGACACCGTAATGAGGCCTACATGTGAGATCTCCCACCTGAGACTAACACAAACTCATTTAGTATACTTTGAAATTTTAAGCAAACATTCCAGATCCTTCCTTTTCTGTGCTTCTGGGTTTAAGAGAAAAAAATAAAAAGGAACAAATATAAATAGGTTGTTATTTAGCTCCACTAAAAATTATGCTTTCCAATCTCAGAAGACCTCCACTGTCACCAGCTAATACTAGTCCATTTCTCTTCTCACATCTGATATTTAATCTCTTACTTCCTTCTTCAAGTTCCCAGTCACATCCCTATACTGATTCTCAAGTTCTTACTGGCCTCCCACCCAATCTCTCATCTCTAACTCCTTACAGTGAAACAAGGATGTCAAGTACCTATAAAACAGTTTACAAGTTTTTCATTAGAAACAGTATCTTATAAAACTTGGCTTCACTAAAAGTAAATGCTCACTTGAAATTGCTGGTTTTGAACTTGATATCTCTCCAACAAAGATGGGCTCATCATCGTCATCATCCTCAACCTCTTTTACTTTCTTTTGCCATGGTTCCAGCTCTTCTTCTTCACATTCCATAAAGAGTTCTGCCATTTTTGAATTATCTGATTTTCAAAGGGAGAGAAGTAAACCTTATTTTCAGAAAGAAAAACGTTTTGTAATATATAATATTCTACATTAATAATCCTAGTAGCAATTTCTGAATTGATATTTGTAGTCAGTATATGGTAACACATGGGAAACTCAGAGCTTACTCTCTAAGACATAAACTAGTAAAATTTAGATAGGTAATGGATGACATTAGTTATTTACAGTAGACAGAAAATGTGGAACAGTCAAATCCAGTCAAAGTGAGTTTCAGTCATATACCTGAAATATGATTATCTCTATAAAAAGCATTATACCTAACCATTATCTTTTTTTAAAAAAATGTATTAACAAAAGAGAAATAAACTAAGAATACAAGGCAATAGTGGGAAATAAACTAGAAAAACTGAACCAGATTCAAGAATGCCAGGCATAGGACAAAGCAGGGAAGAGATGCTAGAATAAAATATGGAAAATAAGTGTAGCTTATTTCATCAGGACAAATTAGACATTTCTCACCTGAAAAATGTCACAAATCATTTCCTGGTCTAATGTTATTTATATGTTTAGTAGTCCAACTACCCAAAAAAAAAAAAAAAAAAAAAGACCTTCCCATTTTCCCAAATGTCATCAACATCAGGAACTGACCCCTTTTCTCTAACTGTATTTTTTTTTTATTTCAGCATATCATGGGGGTACAGATGTTTAGGTTATGTATGTTGCCCTTGCCCCTCCGCCCCCCCAAGTCGGAGCCTCAAATACGTCCATCCTTCGGGTGGTGCACATTGCACTCTTTGCGTATGTATATACCCGTCCCCCCCTTCTCCCCCCTCCACCTCCCCCCTGCCCAACATCCAATAGATGTTATTCTTATATGTGCATTTATGTGTTGATCAGTTAATACTAATTTGATGGTGAGTACATGTGGTGCTTGTCTTTCCATTCTTGGGATACCTCACTTGGTAGAATGCGTTCCAGCTCTATACAGGAGTATACAAGAGGTGCTATATCACCATTGTTTCTTAAAGCTGAATAGTACTCCATGGTATACATATACCACATTTTATTAATCCACTCATGTATTGATGGACACTTGGGTTGTTTACACATCTTTGCAATTGTGAATTGTGCTGCTATAAAC
>CAUYSK010059675.1:0-11697 GCA_963575035.1 Avahi laniger | reverse complement strand
AGGCTGACGCCACGGCACTCGCTCCAGGCAAGAGAGTGAGACTCTGTCTCAAAAAAAAAAAAGAAAGACACAGTGTACTATTTATAAAACTTAAGCTGGGTGCAATGGCATGCACCTGTAGTCCCAGGTACCCAGGAGGCTGAGGCAGGAGGATTGCCTGAGCCCAGGATTTGGGGCAAGCCTGGACAACATAGTAGGACCCCATCTCTAAAAAAAATTAAAAAAACAAAACCTTAAGCTTTTCCATGTTCTAGGCAGGACAACAGGATTCCTTTCTGGAAATTCTGTTGTGGTTATAGAAAGGCAAGGCTGTCAACAGAGTCTAGAAGAAAGAGATGGAGACAGAAAGACTGCGTAGTAAGGAAAAAGCGGTCTTCTGTGTGAGAAGACAGTGTCTTTGCAGCAGTTACTACAATTTCAGCTGAAGAAGGTGGGCAGGAGCCAGGGACTGGGGGAGGCTGAGGAGAGGCCTGGGCCTGGGAAAGGGGTAAAGCAGGAGCTTCTGGGGCAGGAAGGGGGATGGCCAGACCTGAAGGGATTGTCCTCACTTTTTCGTTCTCTCTGTGACATCCTCATGTCTCCAGGAAGGTTTATTAAGCACCACGGATGGAAGGAAGTCCGGCATGAAGGCAGGCGGGACCGGCCGGCACTGAGGTCTGAGCAGGGTCTGAGGAGGAGCAAGGACTGCGACGGGGGCCCGGGAACCCCTGAAGAGGCTCCGGGGGCGGGGGGCCCTGGACTTCTTGCAGTCACTTTACAGGAGACTCAAACTATTTTCGCTGACGATTGAAGGTAACAGTGACTATGAAAGCCCTGGAAACCTTTCAGGGCTATAAAAGGAAAGTCTGGAGATCTAGCTTGACTAGATACGGTGGGGCAAAGAAAGGGAAAGATAAAACTTGATTCTGAAATGCTAAGGTTTGCACCAGGAGGGGTTAACGCGGCAGGACCTGGGAGATGAGAGCGAGAGGCGGCTTTGCTGGGCCGGCGGAGCTAAGGCGCCAGACACGGTCTACCGAGAACCCGAAGACCACGAGGCTGCAAGCCGGTCCGACAGCCACGGCCGGGCAGCGCGAGCACGAGGGAACAGAGACGGGCCCAGGACGCGGGCCCTGCGCGCTAAGAGGAGCTTCCAGACGGCTGGGCTGCCGCCCGGGCCGCGAGGGCCGGCGACCTTCCCGCAGCGCTTGCCGGACACCGAGCCGCCACCGGCCGGGCCGGAAGAGCGAGCGCGGGACGGACGCGGCCGGCGGGAGGCAGCAGCCTGCGGGACGGAGCAGGGCCGCGGCGGGGCCGGGACGAGGGACGGAAGGTGTCGGAGGTCAAGCAGAGCGCGAGCCCGTCCGTGCCGGCTGACGCGGGAGCGCGCCTCGCGGCCGGAGGCAGGAAACCACGCGAGGCTCCCGAGTGGCGACCACGCCCACGTGACGCACGCCGCCGCGGCCGTGCGTGCACCCCAAGTGCCCGGCAAGACTTGAGCGCTGATGACGCCGCGACTTGGCCCGCATCAGCAAGCCTCGGTTTCCCTGTGTGTAAAATAGGGATGGTGGTAGCTGCCGTACCCTCTGCGGGCGTTGGAAACGACTAGTTCTTTGAGATCCCCGCAGAAAAGGTGTCATGCCCTGGGCGCCCGGCTCACGCCTGCAGTCCCAGCACTCTGGGAGGCTGAAGCAGGAGGACCCCTTGAGGCCAGGAGTTTGAGACCTCCTCTCTACAAAAGACAGAAAAATCAGCCGGGCAGGGTGCGGCGCACCTGTAGTCCCGGATACTTGGGAGGCTGAGGCAGGAGGCTCACGTGAGCCCAGCACAGGAGTCGGAGGCTGCCATGAGCTATGACGACAACACCGTACTCTAGCCCAGGGAACAGAGCGAGACCCTGTCTCAAAAAAAGAAAAAAGAAAGTGTCATGAAAGCACGGGGTAATGTATGAGAAATGAGATATTTCATGTACATATTTAATAAATGTTTCTTTAATGAAACCCTGCCTTCGGATGCTCAGAGGAATCTATGTAAATAAAAAAATCTTCTAGAACACCCAAGATTTTGTCACCTTTGAAGACTCCTATACATGTGTTTTACCTTTTAGTTTTCCTGTCTTCACAACAAACTGCCCAGAGCTTATATTAGAAATGCTGGCCCAGTTTGGGGGCTCGCACCTGTAATCCCAGCACTATAGGAAGCCAAGGTGGGAGGATTCCTTGAAGCCAGGAGTTCAAGACCAGCCTGGGCAACATAGCAAGACCCCATCTCTAAAAAAATTAGCTGGGCACAGTGGCACACGCCTGTAGTCCCAAGGTACTCAGGAGGCTGAGGTAGGAGAATCTTGAGCCCAGCAGTTTGAGGTTGCCATGAGCTAGGATGACTCCATGGCACTCCAGCCTGGGCAACAGAGTGAGACTCTATCTCAAAAAAATAAATAAGTGATTTTTTTAAATTAAAAAATAAATAAATAAAAAGAGAGGTAAATCCATATGTAATGACACAGAAAGAACTTAAGTATATATTGTTTAGCTCAGAACAAAATGCAGTGTGTCACTGGGCAAGGTGGCATACCCCTGTAGTCCCAGCTACTGCGGAGACTGAGGCAAGAGAATGGCTTGAGCTTGAGCCCAGGAGTTTGAATCCAGCATGCGCAACATAGCAATACCCTGTCTCTTATTTTCTTTAAATGTATAGAATGAGTTTATTTTTATATAAAAAATATATTTGGACTCCTGGAGAGAGGGACTGCAGGGCCGGGCAGCAGGAGATGTTGCTATTAATACACACCATTTGAAGTTTGCGTGCATTTTTTTTTTTTTAAAAGGAGAATTTAGGCTGGGCGCGGTGGCTCACACCTGTAATCCTAGCTCTCTGGGAGGCCGAGGCGGGTGGATCGTTCTGAGCTTAGGAGTTCGAGACCAGCCTGAGCAAGAGCGAGACCCCGTCTCTATTAAAAATAGAAAGAAATTAATCGGACAACTAAAAATATATAGAAAAAATTAGCCAGGCATGGTGGTGCGCACCTGTAGTCCCAGCTCCTCGGGAGGCTGAGGCAAGAGGATCGCTTGAGCCCAGGAGTCTGAGGTTGCTGTGAGCTAGGCTGACGCCACGGCACTCACTCTAGCCCGGGCAAAAAGAGTGAGACTCTGTCTCAAAAAAAAAAAAAAAAAGGAGAATTTCAAAAATGAAACCATACCTTAAATAGTGTGCCTTTCTCCCAGATTCCTCAGGATAATTATGGATAAGTACCAGTTATGGTTCTAGGGAAATGTGCAGCTGGAACAAACAAGGCCACACTTTGGAGAGCGTTGACCTTGTGAACCTTCATTCTCACTAGAAATATACTGTATGCCATGTCTTTGTTAGTGCTTCAGATGGGGATTAATTAAATATTTACTGCTTTCAAATGAATTACAATTTTCATTTAAATTCCAATTAATTTAATAGAAATGAAATTTTTAAAAAACAACTCAGACTCTTCAGTGGCAGCCCTTATGTACTTACTGGCATTATTATTCCTGTGAATGATTATTGAAATCACAATGAATGCCAATTTGGAAAACATATGAAATATACAATTAATTTTAGTCATAATCAACTGAGCTTTAATTGACATTTAATTGACAAGATAAAAAGCCCTTAGCCAAGACTAGAGCTCAAAGATGTATTACTTCCTATGAAAACCATGATTTGGTCAAAGATCATGTGCCTGAAAGGGTAGGGAATATTTCTTTTTTCTTTTCTTTTGAGACAGAATCTCAGTCTGTCACCCTGGCTAGAGTGCAGTGGCATCATCACAGCTCACTGCAGCCTCAAACTCCTAGGCTCAAGCGATCCTCCTGCCTCAGCCTCCCCAGGGCTGGGACTCCAGGCACGCACCAGCACGTGCCCAGCTATTTTTTCTATTTATAGTAGAGATGGGTCTTGCTCTTACTCAGACTGCTCTTTAACTCCTGAGTTCAAGTGATCCTCCTACCTCGGCCTCCCAGAGTGCTAGGATTACAGACATGAGCCACCGCACCCAGCCTATTTAGTCTAATTTTAATACAGTGAATACAAGATAATTTATGTTTTGAAAAAAAAGTACAGAGTGACAAATAAACAAAAAGCACTCAAATAATGCCTAGCACAGACATGTTTACTATAAATATTATCACTGCTAGCATTATAATAAATGAATTTAATTACTCATTCATTGTTGACTGTTCTATCCCATCACCCAAATATTTATGGAATCAAAAATTTGTTGAAACTATATTTTAATAAAGCTGCAATCCATTAATTGTTTAATTTAATTACTTTTGAATTACCTGTAATTCTACGACCAAAAATCATTTATCATTTTACAGCACATAAGTAAATTTTATAAAATGGTATAGTCTTTTCAATTGGTTCCACATATGTATTTAATTAGGAATAAATATAATCTAAAATAATTTTTCATTTTGCATGATGTATATTAAAGACTTCCAGTATTGCAGTGTTAATTTTTTATCTTTGAATTAAGCATGAACGTGTCCATAGGAACATACAAGCTAGCCTATCAACCTGCCCCTAAAGATTTGCAATTAGTCAGAAAAGGAAAATATATGAAGAAATGTTTCAAATTACAATATGTATAACAACAGATAGAAGCAGCGAAACAAATGGAATTACATTCTTCCTCACCAACTACAAATACCTTGGATTTTGAAGCTGTTTTTAGTTATAGTGTCTTAAATTTAGATCAGCTTCAACATTCTGAAAACTCAAGTGGAGGAGGCAAATATGAACCAAGCATGAGCATAGGGACAAGGGCAGGAAGTCACAAAGCAGTAAACACTTCTTACACTTAATGTTTTTAAAAATTAATTTCTACTGAATTTTATAAACTCTTTCCTTGCACTCTTGGTTCAAAAAGGATTAAACCTAAATTAGATCAACTTACTATCACATTCACAACTCTACTCATAAGGTAAAAAGTTATGTTTTCCACCAGAATACAAAATCTAACTGCTGGGTCAAGTCACTCACTATATATAGTTCCTGAAACTAGTGGAGGTATCATGAAGTTATTATGCCATAAATATTCCTTATAGTATCTATCACCAGCTGATAAGTTCCTTCCAACTTTCCATTTTTCTCTCACGCCTATCATTTTCTACAATTATTGCTGAAAAAATGGATTTTCCTGGCATTCGCCCTACGGAGGCGTGGAAACCTTTCTCCACGCCACCCATTTTCACCCTCAAAGCCCTCCTGGCCTCATCATCCCCCAAAACTACCTACATGCCCCTGCCTTTTGCCATTTTCCGCCTAAACCATAAGTGAACTTGGCCTTCTTCAGTTTCTGCGTCCTCATTCCCTCCCAATTCACCTTACCGTGTTTACCCCAAGTCCCCGCCTCTATTTATGCCTGTGGCGAGCGTCCCCTCTTAGCCTGTGACTTTGTGTTCGTCAGTATCCACAGACCTTCGAAGAGCGCACGCAGAATGAGAGGCATTTGGTTACACAACCATCACATTCAAATACGCACTCAGCACCTAAACCTACTTCTTCTAAACCAAACCACGTCCCCCACTTCATTAATGATCTGCTCACAACCCTCCTCAACCACTCCTCATAAGCTTTCACTCTTGCTACCGATTCCCAACTTTAAGCTCCACCTTTGCTTCCCAATTCGGCCGACAAAACTTCGGGCCATTCACTCCGCTCCTGCTGAATTTCTCCGCAAACCTCTCCCCGCCGCCCCGCTCCCTCCCCACGCGACCGCAGCCACCGGCCACCCGCAGCCCAGGCCTCCGGGCCCTCGCGCCCCCGCCTCTTTCCCCAGACCACGGGCGGCAGTTGGCGCGCTGGACCCTGGGGCCATCACCTTCTTCCTCCGCCATCGTCTCCGCGGAGGCCGGGGCGCCCCTCCGGCTCCCGAGCAGCCCGGAGTCTCCCTCCCTCCGCGTCGCCCAACCCCTCGGCCGCCCCGGGCCCGCTCCCGGCCGCCGCGCCCCCACTTCCTGACCCGCCCCCCTCCGGTGTCGCTGCCAACCAGGTCCCCTCAGGCGGCCAGGGAACCAGAGTGCCGGGAGCGGAGAACGGCCGGAGCGTTTCGCTGGGGCGCCTGGGCCTGCGCCGGCAGGAAGGAGACTTCACGCCGGGGGCGTCTCTCATGGCAGCCGGTGCCGGCCGCTTCCTCACCTGGAAAGTGAGGCTGGAGGGTTCTGCTTCCCGCTGTTTTCCCTTCGCCCTTCCCTTCCAAAAAAGTGGGGATCTGAGTTTGCTTTCCGCAACTTTTGTGATTCGACTTAGCGAGTCAGAGACTATCATCAGATACACCCTCCAGATCCAGTCCCCGTCCTCGCCCCATTTTTGAAAAGGGGAAACTGAGGTCCAGCGCGGTAGAAATCGCAAGGCTAGTCAGAGCCAGAAGTGGAACCCAGTGCTCCCAACTGCTATCAGTGCCTACATTGTCACTGGGATTTCAGGGTGCAGCAAAATGTTCTGGGTTGGCACTTTGGTTTAGTAGGCCACTTGACTATTGCAAGAAAGAGGCTTGTGCTTGGAACTTAATGTTTTTAATCAGCAAAACTGATTAAACAAATACATTGCATTTCATGATATTCTGGGGAAAAACCCAATAATGCTATGGTCTTGGGGTGGGGTGCAATTAGATATTCCACAGCAAACAACAATAGAACATAGGTTTAATTTGTTAAAACTGTATATGTTTTCACTTTCATTATTACCTAGCATACTCCAACAAACACCAGAGCCTTTTCCCTAACAGTACTCAGAAGTAATTTTAGGAACTGCCAGATTTTAAAGCAGGAGAAACAAGCATAATAACTTGACGTTATGGGGTAATTATGGATATTTCCGTATTAGCAGGCAGCAGGATTCACCCAATGACACCTTTAAATTAGGATATTTGAAGAGAAGCCATCATTCTTTAGTGCTGGGCAAAAACAATTCCAGGAACTCTTTTGTCTTGGATTGCCATGAATGTCTTTTGCCTTCAAACAACACCTCATAAGGAGTTAGAAAGAATGCACCAGAACAGGCCTGGGGTCAAAGGAGAAAGAGAACAGAATGTACAGGACCTTGAAAACCACAGGATATGTCAGGGCCCATGGACATGAGCAGCAGATACTCAGTGTCCTTATCAAATCAGCTGGCTAAAAGAGCCACACCTCATGGGACACCAATACAGTAGCCATTGAGTTTGGCTGTTTTCCAAGTCTAGGGTCTTAACGTGATACCTATACTTCCTTCATGATCAGCTCAAGATGATTAATGGACTTAATTGTAAATTTGCCTGCCTTATAGTGTAGTGGGGGAAAGAAAAATGATAAAAAAATAGTTTATTAAAATGAGAAACGTCGCAGCTACTTGGGAGGCTTAGGTGGGAGGATTGCTTGAGCCCAAGAGTTTGAGACCAGCCTGGACAACATAGCAAAATTCAGCCTCTACAAAATATTAAAAAATTAGGTGGTCATGGTGGTACGTGCCAGTAATACCAGCTACACAGGAGGCTGAGACAGGAGGAGTACTTGAACATAGGAGTTTGAGGTTGCAGTGAGCTATGATGACACGGCTGCACTTTAGCCTGGGTGACAGAGCGAAATTCTGTCTCAAAAAATAAATAATAAAAAATGAGAAATGGAAATATGAAAGAAGATAGAGATAATTATTCAATCATTAGATAGAAATCAGTAGACTAGTGGTTGTGTTCCCTAGTAGAAACATTCTTCCCTTGAACTGTAAAACTTCTGCATGAGGATGAGTGGGCCATCTTATTCTCAAACTGGTATAATTTTGCTGTGAGAGAAATATGCCTTGTTTTACTCAAAATATATATGTCATCCAAAAAGAACCCTATTTGCTCAGGATGTTGACTTGCAAAAGGCATAATAGCAGAGTTTTCATTAGGTCATTCCATAAGGCCAGCTGTTTCCAGATGGTAATGGACATGGCTAGTGGACACATGGTTCTAAGATGATTTCAGGTGATAACCTGATTCCTGACTATTTTACCACAGCAAAACCATGGGCTACAGTTTCCCATCCAAAACTTGAAGGATAATTTCATTTCCCTTTGCCTCACCTTGATCAGTCCTAAACACTCCACATTTCCTCAAAGTGGTCTTTTATTTATAATCTACCCTGTAAGAGCAATATGATTTTTTACCTCCTCTAGAAGTTTGAGGATTCCTTCCGTATGCAATGGATACTTTAAGGGAGTAAGGTGAAATAGTCTTTAAGAAGTTGTTAGAACATGTAGATTAGGAGGATTTTATAGTAAACTGGGCAAGAAAATACGGGCCTGGAATAAGGAAATGGAAATGTTCAAAGAGAATGTATTCAAAAGATGCTGGAAATAAAATCTACAGTGCTCAGTGACATATTGGATGTGATAAATGATGAGTTAAAGATAACTTCTGAGGTTTCTATCTTAAAGTTAATCCTGTGTATTCTATGTGCTAAGGACAATGTACTGCCAAGATATAAGAAAAACATAACGCAACAGCCCTTGAGGACTTACTTACTTGAAACCAAAGAAATATATGCAAAGTCTATGTCGAAAACATTCTTCTGATAAATGCTTCACCTCATTATTATAGTATTAACAAAACATAGTGTGAAATCCTTGTGTCAGTTCAGCTTTTCTTCTATTAAAGATACGGAATTTTGTCCCATCTTCATTATGCAATAAAATCTTGATTATCTATTGATTAATAACGTTATATTCCCCTCAAACACTGTCTTCCTTGTGAAGTCTGAACCAAATGTGATCAGTTTGTCTTTACTGCCATTATATTTGGTTGGTATTTTGGCCATGTTTTATCTCTAGCCTCAGGTTTAAACTCTTTGAAAACACACTGTAGACAAATATTTTAAGCATTGACTTACAAGTTGTTGATAGTAATAATTATTAGCTTGAGTGCGGTTTAGAAGGACATGACGAGTTGTATATTTTGCACTGTCCATGGGTACTATTCCTTGATTTGAAACTGTTTTGTTTCAATTTGTCACTAGTTCTAATTGTCACTTTGGATAATTGGGCTTTTCTTTTAACTTTTCTAAAAAGGATAAGAGGATCTATTGTCAGTTCTTAGAGTTATTTCTCAAGCAGGCTTCGCTTGTTCCTTATTGTCTGAGGCTGTACTTCAATACTCCGTGAATACATTTGCCCTGTTACCACTCATCATAAGAATCTGCTATGTTCCTTTTCCACTGGCTGAGAGCTATAATCATACAAACTGAAAGAGTCAAACTGGCAACATATAATCCTTCCAAATGGAATACATTAAAAATATATTCTATTTAAGCATTTTTGAATTGAATATATTAGACATCTTAGGACATTTTCTAAAACACCCTAGAGTTAAAACTACTCTATTTCAGGAGTTTGAGACCAGCCTGAGTGTCTCTACCAAAAATAGAAAAAATTAGCTGGGCATGGTGGTGTATGCCTGTAGTCCCAGGTAGTCAGGAGGCTGAGGCAGGAGGATCGCTGGAGCCCAGGAGTTTGAGGTTGTGGTGAGCTATGATGAGGCCACTGTACTCTACCAGGGGCAATGGAGCAAGACTCTTGTATGGGGGGGGCGGGGGAGGGAAACAAACTATTCTATGAAGAAATTATTTTTACCAAATTGGCAAAAATATCATAAAACAAAGTGTTATTGGAACTAAGTGGCCTATTATCAAGATTTTCTGAGGCAAAGCTTCTATTGTAGTAAACACAGATTGCTGATTTTGTACCAAGACTCTTTTCTTTCTTCTTTCATATAGTAAGCCCTTTAAATATTTGTAAAATGGAATTGGAGTTGCCAGATATAATTCAGAACACTTTAGTATAAGCATGTCCCGTGCAATATTTGGGACATACTTATACTAAAAGTTATTTGAAATTCCCATCAAGTATCCTGTTTTTTGTTTTGGTTTATTTGGTTTTGTTTTGGTTTATTTGTTTGTTTTTGCTGACTCAGATGATCCTATTTATAGGATTGAGACTGCCCCATTAGAAGACACTTAGTATCGATTGTTCTCAGGCCTTCTTGGCACATGTAAATGACTGATTAAATTCTTTCTTATATTGATAGAGGGAAGGCAATTAGATGGCAGGTGGACTCTGAGTACTTTGATTTGATAAATTTATAAAAATATCTGCTTTCCTAAAGCCCTGACAGATTAAATTGTTTCTGCCATTCTTCCACCCTACAAAGGGCTCAGGCCAGACCTGGATGGACTTAGTGGAGTCCTGGAGCTGCCCTTGAAGTACTGTTCAGTCAGACAGCCACTGCATATCATTTATCAGGCATGTCCGGACCTGACGCATCAAAGACTAATGAAATTCCAAATTGTAGGTATCTTAAAACCAAAGGAGCACAATGATTTTAGGGGAAAAAATGTTTTCCTCCAAAATAGTGACATAGCTATTACAATTTATCTGTAACAAGAAAACTGCTAAAATATTTTTCTTCTTTAAAATACAGTCAAATATAAACCTCATCAATTACGATATGATTAAAAATAGAAAAAATTGGCCAGGCACAGTGGCTCACGCCTGTAATCCTAGTACTTTGGGAGGCAGAGGCAGGAGGATCCCTTGAGGCCAGGAGTCTGAAAGCAGCCTGGGCAACAGCAAAAGCCTGTCTCTACAAAAAAAATTAAAAATGACAAATTAGCACAGCCTGGTGATGCGCACCAGTAGTCCCAGGTACTAGGGGAGCTGAGGCAGGAGGATTGCTTCAGCCCAGGAGTTGGAGGCTGCAATGAGCTATGATGATGCCTCTGTACCCCAGCCTGGGTTAACGGGCATGGCCCTGCCAAAAAAAAAAAAAAAAAAAAAAGGCAAGAAAAAAAAATTTAAATCCTCTTAGAATCCAGGATAAACACTCTTAGGCCGAGAATAGGGTCCTGAAAAGCCAGTAGCACTAGGTATCCAGTAGATGGCATACACACACCAAACTGTCTTTTGGGATGTGTACTTCAGAATAAAAAGAGACTCCTTGAATTTATACTCTAATGTGAAAAGCATACCATTAATACCTGGATTAATATTAACATTTTAAAAATTGACAAAGCAATGCTAAGGAAACAATTAGCAAATTAAATTTATTTAGAAAGTTAAAATTTGTAAAAATTCTTAAAACTTTATAGAATCACATTAGTTTCACCTGCAGGAATAAACGTAAATTCATTTGTTCAACAGATATTTATTGTATATATCTCAAGCACTGACTAGTCACAAAGGTTACAGTGGGGAATAAGAAACACATTGCCGGCCGGGCGCGGTGGCTCACGCCTGTAATCCTAGCACTCTGGGAGGCCGAGGCGGGTGCATCGCTCAAGGTCAGGAGTTCGAGACCAGCCTGAGCAAGAGTGAGACCTTGTCTCTACTAAAAAATAGAAAGAAATGATTTCAACAACTAAAAATATATATGCGGAAAAAATTAGCCGGCCATGGTGGCGTGTGCCTATAGTTCCAGCTACTCAGGAGGCTGAGGCAGAAGGATTGCTTGAGCCCAGGAGTTTGAGGTTGCTGTGAGCTAGGCTGACGCCACGGCACTCACTCTAGCCTGGGCAGCAAAGCGAGACTCTGTCTCAAAAAAAAAAGAAAGAAAGAAACACATTGCCATTAACAATATGGGTACCGCTTACAGGGAGATCTTACTGGAAGTCCAGGGAGCAGGAAAGATCTTCCTCAGAAAGATCAGATCTCTGAGTAAGAGTCAGTGGA
>CAUYSK010059672.1:0-27774 GCA_963575035.1 Avahi laniger | reverse complement strand
ACAGATCGAAAATATTTGGGTGAAAAAATGGATGGTTGTGTCTGTACTGAACATGTACAGACTTTTTTTCCCTTGTCATTATTCCCTAAACAATATAGTGCAACAACTATTTATATAGCATTGTACATTGTATTAGGTAATGTAAGTATACAGGGAGGATGTGCATAGTTTATAAGCAAATACTAAGCCATTTCATGTAAGGGACTTGAGCCTCCGGGGATTTTGGTAGCCTCAGGGGGTCCTGGACCCAATCCCCCTGCAGATACCAAGGGACAGCTGTACCTACCCTTCTTATGAAGCTCAAAACCAAGACCCAAACTATACCTTGACTAATAACAATGTTGTTTCCTTCCTTCTAATACTTTTGTTATTAGGAGATGATATGCTTACCTACCTAAAAGATTGAAAAGTATTAATATATAGAGAGAAATTATTAGAACCTGGAAAATGTAGTTGGTTTATAAGGTATTGAAGGAATACATAAAAATAATTTGCCTTCTTATAAGCTATCCATAAGTCATCCAAAATGTAATGGGAAATACCTTACTCAAAATATCCACAAAAGTGTAAAATACCTAGTAAACTTGTTAACAGTTATGCAGAACCCAGATAAAAGCCATTGTAAAATTCACTAAATGTAAAAGAAAACCTTAAAACAATTTTTTTTCCTTAATAAAATAAGCCAAATCAACCCTGGGCAGCATAGCGAGACCCCATCTCTACAAAAAACAAAAAAACAAAAAAACTAGCTAGGTGTGGTGGCACTCACTTCTTCCCCCAGCTACTCAGGAGGCTGAGGCAGGAGGATCACTTGAGCCCACGAATTCAAGGCTGCAGTGTGCTATGATATCACCCCTGCACTTCAGCTGATGACAGAGACCCTGTCTTTAAAAAAAAAAAAGTCAAATCAAACAGAATATTGTCTAGGCATACATATATATGTGAGAAAAATCTTTATTAAAAAAATAGCAGGCTAGGGCATGATGGCTCAAGCCTGTATGTAATCCTAGCACTCTGGGAGGCCAAGGTGGGAGGATTACTTGAGCCCAGGAGTTCCAGATTAGCCTGGGCAACAGGCTAGACCCCATCTCTAAAAAAAATAAAAGGCAAAGGACTGATCATCACAAAATTCAGGTTCCCCCAAGAAGGAGGCAGAGAGATGGGATGGGGGAGGGGTAACAAGTAAGCAAATATGTAAATAAACAAATTATATGAAGGACAGTCCTGCAAGGGCCAAGACAACAGTGCATAATACACAAGGATTTCACTCCAGTTTTCACACCAGAGATAGGAGAGGGGAGAAAGGGAGACATTAAATTGATTTAGACAGACTTTTATTCAGAGCAAGGGCAAAAGCTTGTCCTTCTTTCCAGGAGCCCACACCCAGCAGGGGAAGAGGCCTGGGTATACAGGGAACAGGGCTAAGAGCCCCAAAGACACACCGACACTGATGGCCTTCAGGCTGGATGGATCAGGAGGGCTGCAAGGAGGAGGAGGCCTTGTAAACGGGCTGGATTTCAGTCGACAGATGGTGAAAGGGGAAGGACATCCCAGGCCTGCTTGGGGCTACAGTGCTTGCCATGGCACAGAGGCTGGACAGAAAGCCGTGCTGTACATGGCAGAGTTGCAGAGTAGCAGAGGAAGAGGAGGGAGGCCCTGCAGAGTCACTCAGGCATCACCTGGCCAGGGCTCAGGATTCAGGGCAGAAGGCATGCCAGGAAGTGAAGAGGGAGCTAAGGCTGCTCTGGAGAGAACTTCTTGGGAGAGGGTTAGGGTCAAGCTTCCAGAGGGGCATGTCCCCTGTGGAGAGGCAGAGCTTGTAGCCCTGGGTGAGCACCTGGCTGTGTCTCTTTCCAGCTGTGACCTTGGGCAAGGTGCTCACCACCTGGAGCACAAGATGCCTTCTGTAAGCGATTGCTGCTTGCCTGCTGGCCCCCACAGAAGCCCTGTGACAAGGAGGCCTACTTTCTCACCAGAGGCCATACTCTGGAAGCATCTGTCCCCAGCCCCAGAGGCTCTAGCTCTGGACCATCACAGTGGAGAGCAGGTTGTCAGAGCATTGGCCATGGCCAGGCCAGGCCAGGCCAGTCTTGCAGGCCCAGGGGGCAGTATCACCTTCTGGGTTTAAAGGGCTGAGTTCTGGTTCCCCAGAGGCCCCCAGTAAAGGTACAAAAGACAGAAACAAGCTATTAAAGCCAGATCGTGGGCGTCACAGTGAAATCAGGGAAATGGATCTGCTGTTCCCGGATCCCAGACACCTCCTGGTCACTGGGAACCAAGCAGTTTCCAGGCCCATCCTGCCCTGCTGAGGTTTGTCTGTCCGCTGTCTCAATTCCTGAGGCCTCCAAACCAATTGATAAATGTGTCAGAAAACACTCATTTGTGCTGAGCAAGAAGAAAGAGGGTGGGTCCTACCCTGTGTCTGTGTCTGTAATTTATCAGTTCTTTTCATTGCTTTAACATTTTCTTTATACACACATATTAATATAAATGCCATGAAAATAATATTTGACCCTATATAAAACTTCCCACATGTCAGGCATCATTCTAAGTACTTTGTGTATATTCATTCATTCAATCCTCACAACAACGATCCAATACAAGGTGGGTGTGGTGGCTCACATTTATAATCTTAGCTGAGGTGGGAGGATCACTTGAGGCCAGGAGTTCGAGACCAGCCAGAGCAACATAGTGAGACCCTGTCTCTACAGAAATTTTTTTAAATTAAAAAATAAAAATAAAACAATCTGATACAGGAATCCATTTTACAGATAAGGAAACTGAGGCATAAAGTTTTAAGTAATTTGCCCCAAGAAGTCTGGCATCAGAGTCTTATTGTCTTAACCACCAAGCTAGGCCAGAGAGAGAGACAGACAGACACGGAGATTTTATATATACAGTGAGATTTCATGAGATGAGTTTTTGGTTTTGTTTTTGTTTTTTAAGAAAAAGGGTCTCCCTCTCTTTAGGATGGAGTGCGGTGGCACAATTCCAGTTCACTGTAACCTCGAACTCCTGGGCTCAATTAATCCTCCCACCTCAGCCTACTGAGTAGCTATGATTACAGGCATGTGCCACAATGCCTGGCTAATTTTTAATAATATTTTTTTTTGTACAGACAAGATCTCACTGTGTTGCCCAGACTGGTCTTGAACTCCTGGGCCCAAGTGATCCTGCAGCCTCAGTCTCCCAAAGAACTGGGTTTACAGGCGTGAGCCACCGTGCCAGCCTATTACTTTTTATCTATTCATAGTTATACATAGAGTTATGTATACTAATACCTATAATCATATATACATATATAAAGTTTCTTTTTGTCATTATTTTAAAATGTGGATCATATTAAATAAACATTTCTGCATCTCACTTTTCTCTTGTGTACCTGGAAGCTCCTGGAAGATCTAATTCAGTGCTTCAAACAGCCACACATTAGTCTCCACCACCATATCTTTCCACATGGCCCTCCCCACTCATGGCCCCATCCCACCCTCCTACGTGCTTGTTGCTTTAATCCATTAGGCCTGTGGTCCCCAAGCCCCAGGCCACAGACTGGTAGTGGTCCAGTCCCTGGCCTGTTAGGAACGGGGCCGCACAGCAGCAGGTGAGCAGCAGGTGAGCAAGCAAGCTTCATCTGTATTGACAGCAGCTCCCCATCACTCCGGCTCCGCCTCCTGTGAGATCAGCAGTGGCATGAGATTCTTGTAGGAGCACAAACCTACTGTAAACTGCATGCGAAGGATCTATGTTGCACGCTCCTTATGAGAATCTAATGCCTGATGAGCTGAGGTGGAGCTGACGCGGTGATGTTAGCGCTGGGGAGCGGCTGCAAATACAGATTATCATTAGCAGGGAGGTTTCACTGCACAATACATGTAATGCGCTTGAATCATCCCAAAACTATCCCCCTCCCCAGTCCATGCAAAAATTGTCTTCCATGAAACCAGTCCCTGGTGTCCAAAAGGTTGGGGACTGCTGCATTAGGGCATCTGATGTTGGGAATTCCAGGCCAGGTGAGTAGGCAGCAAGTGCCATTTCTGGCTGGGTCTTGCCCATCCCCTTGCCGGTGGCCAGGAGCCCTCAGCCCCCAGAGGCAGGAATGCTGACTGTATTATTGTGAAATCATTTGCATATTGTGAAGTGCTTTGCATATGATGGAGTGATTTGCATATAGGGGGGCTTTTTAAATGTCCCAGGCAAGCATCCCTAAGTATTTTCTTTTGCAAAGTAACTAACCCATTAAGTGGGGCTTCCATTTCAGAACTCAGGGAGGAGATAGGACATTCTGGCAGATCTATGGGCCTGGTGAAGTGAGGTAGACAGGAAACTTTCAGAGGACAAACTGGTCCACCTAGAAGGAATTGAGGGTCTTGAAAGGGCAAACATTGGAATATGACATGGGACAGGCACCATGACGCAGCATATGAGAGCTGAGTGTGCCCTCAGAGTCCCCAGTAGAGGGGAAAGTGGTGCAGAACAAATGGAGGAAGCTACCAAGGGGGCTGATGGAGGGTCAGAGACTCAGAGACTCCCCCACTCGGTCACAATCTCTGCCCAGGTAAGTACCCACATGTCCTTTCCTGAATTTATTTCCTCCTGTCCTGGCTGATTGCCAGAGAAGGATACGAAGTAAAAATGCCAGGCCAGATTCCCACTGCTGTTCAGGCCCTAGAAGTGAGAGGTGGTTTCTCACACTCTGGGTTCAGGGACACCCAGGTTTGAGTCCTAGCTCTGCCATCTGTGCCGTCGTGTGACCCTGGGTTAACAGTACCTACCTCTATAGGATAAAATGAGGATTCAGTGAGATGATGAATGACAAGTAGAGTTAATGGAACATAGTAGGTGTTCAGTAAATTGCAGTTATAATCATAAGTGCCGTCAATTGTTTGCTGTCTTAGACTAAGAGAAAAGGTCAGGCGTAGCTACCTCTAGGTGAGGGGTGCACAGAGCCCTCACTGCCCCAAGTTTGAAGTTCTGAGCAGCAGGATCCAGCCACCATGCATTGGACCCCAAAGGGTTACAAGTCCTGGAGACAGTGGCCTGAGGTTCCCAGTGAAAAACCAAAGCATAAAAATAATTCGATGAGTAAGAATAAAATTCCCTCTTCTGAGGTTCCCGGGGCCAGGCCCCTCCCTGCGGCAGGCACTTCCCCTTTCCCTTGTTCATGGAGGAGCCGGGCCAGGCTGACTCAGAGTAGGAGCGCCACAGCCATCCTCCCAGCCCGGCCCGGGGCAGCGCGGTCTGGCAATCGAGCGCGCCCCCGTGCGGCCGCGGGCGGAACTGCAGCCCTGGAGGGGAAGCGGCGGCCAGACCCGCAAGCCCGACCGCCCGGCCGATAGCGATCCCCGCAGAGCCGCCGCCGCCGCCGCCTCCGCCCCGCCCAGCCTGGCTGAGCGCGGGGCCTGTGGAGCTCCCACTTCCGTCCGGTTCTCCCCGCCGCCTCGCGGCCCGGCCCCGGCGGAAGTGCGCTCTCCGCCCGCGTCCCCCATGGCCGCGAGGCGGAAGCGCCCCCTACTGCCGCTCCCCCTGGCCCAGCGGCGCGCGGCGCGTCCGGTTCCGGACAAGCCCCGTGTGACGTGGCCGCGCACCGGGGGCGGCTCCGGGCCGGGGGCCGGGCGGCCGGGCGGGGCAGAGCCGGGGCGGGGCGCGGCACCACAGCTGGATGGCCGGGGCCGCCCGGAGCGCCGCCGCCGCCGCCGCACGGTGAGTGACCGCCCGACCCTCAGGGCCCGCGCCCCGGGCGGGACGGACCCGGACGATCCCCCGAAGCGCCCTGGCTCGTCCTGGTCAGACCTGGACCCTCTCCCAGAGCCCGGGAGTTGAACTTGCCTGCCTTGGGCTCTTCCCTGCTGTCTGTCCCCACACTCCGCTCCCATCTCTCTCTCGCTCTCCCCTCTGCGTCCGTGTCCCCCTCCCACGCCCCACTCTGGCTCTCTCTGGACTCTCCCTCTCTCTTGCTCCCTCCTTTCCCTCTCCTCTCAGACTCTCCTCGTACACCCTTTCCATCGCCCAAGCCTGTGACCCCCTCGCCTCTGCGCGACCGTCTCGGCCTGGCTCGGTCCTACCTTGGTCCTGCCTTTGGTCTCCAGTGGAGTGCCGCTGGTTTCATCAGGGTCTCCCTCTGGCTAGTTAAGGCCTGGAGATCCTAGACGTGGGCATCTTTGCCACCGCCCAGAGGCAGCTGCTTTCTCTCCCTCCCATCTTCACCAGCAGATGAGGAAACTGAGGCAGGGACATCACCAGCTCAAGGTCACAGCCAGGATGAGGCAGGGCAGACCACAGTTAAACTTCATGCCCGAGTTTCCAGATTGAACTTCTCGCTTCGTTGACTCATGTCCACATCCTGTGATTACCCCTGCTGGGCACATTCCTGCTGCCGGTGCCCCAGTCCTTCCCCAACATAAGAGGGGCTTCTCTGTGCCTCCTCCATGCCAGGCGCGTCCACCTGCTCAAGTTCATCTCATCTGCGCAGCTGTGCAAGGGAGGCAATGCTTATCCCCATCCCACAGATGAGGGCACTGAGGCTCAGACAGGGGGCTTCAGGGACTTGCCCACAGCCAAGCTGCTGAAAGTGCAGAGCACAAAGTTAACTGCAGTGTCCAAAGCCTGCGCTCTGCGCACCTGAGAGGCATCTCCTGGCTAAAGGCTCCTTTCTCATCAGCCCACCTCCTGTCCTGGCTGCCCCAGGGACATTGGATTCATGTACTAGAAAGAAGCTTTGATGGTCCCCTGTTAGCTCAGCTGCTCAGTTCCACCACCTGTGCTTCCGAATGCCACCCCATCCACCTAGACAGTGCCACCTCAGTCCCTAGGTATCCTTCTTGGAGCACGTTCCGGCAGCAAAGCCTCCCCTGGCAGCCAGAGACACCCAGCTGGGCCGGCCTGCCGGTGGCTGAGGAGAGCCCAGCCAGCGCCTCACCCTGTCATTAGGGAAAGTTTAGCCTCAGGCAGAGGCGCTGACACACAGTCTGGAGCTGTCTCAGAAGGAAAAAATGTGTGGTCCTTGGGAGTAGAGCTTGGAGGAGCAGAGCCCCTTTGCTGTGTGCCCACCGTTCAGATCCTTGGATGCCCTGGCAAGGCCAGCAGGAGAGTGGATGCCATGGCCACTTGGGGGGAGGGGGGTGGTGCCACGTTTCCTAAGCAGGTGTGCGGCCAAGGGTGGCAGCTCACGTAAGTGACCTTTGTGTTTTGCAGTACGTGGCATGCCTGGATGTCCCTGCCCTGGCTGTGGCATGGCAGGCCAAAGGCTCCTCTTCCTCACTGCCCTTGCCCTGGAGCTCCTGGGAAGGGCTGGGGGTTCCCAGCCAGCTCTCCGAAACCGGGGGGCTGCGGCAGCCTGTCGCCTGGACAACAAGGAAAGCGAGTCCTGGGGGGCCCTGCTGAGTGGGGAGAGGCTGGACACCTGGATCTGCTCCCTCCTGGGTTCTCTCATGGTGGGGCTCAGTGGGGTCTTCCCGTTGCTCGTCATTCCCCTGGAGATGGGCACCATGCTGCGCTCAGAAGGTGGGTGACCCTCCGATGGCACCCAGGGGCAGCCAGCAGTGTGGGAAACATGCTGCTGCTCTTCTGGGAGACCCCAGGTCTCACATAGCAGGTCACAGTATGTATGACAGGGAGGGTGGGGATAGAATAGAATTTCTCGCCTTGGTCCTGGGGGTCCAGGGTGCGGATGTTCATTTGTTCATGCATCTATGCATTCATTTGCCTTTCGGTCAGCAAGCATTCGCCGGGAAGCAGCATAGATGGTAGTTGGAAATACGGACGCCGGTGTTCAAATGCTGGCTCTGCCACTTCCCAGCTGGGTAGCACTGGGCAAGTTACTGACCTTCACTCTGCCTCTGTCTCCCAACCTTAAACCTGGGAATGGTAATAGTATCTACCTCATAGATTCTGTTGTGCAGACTAAATGAACTGACACACGCAAAGCACTTGGGAGAGTGCTAGGGCAGGGAAGGGGCTCGGTGTTCGCAGCAGTGAGCAAAGCGCTGCCTCAGTGTCCGCGCAGAGTGGAAGAGTTCTCCAGCCAAGAGCAGCGGAGTCAGCCTTCCCGGGAATCCGCAAGAGGCTGGGGGAAGGGAGGAGAGGATCTGGGCATGGGTGGAAGGCTTTTCCTCGACTGCTCTTTTGTCCCAGGTGCATGTACTGCCTGTTCACAATTAATAGGTTGTCATTAAAAACGCAGGAGCCGGGCGCGGTGGCTCACGCCTGTAATCCTAGCTCTCTGGGAGGCCGAGGCGGGTGGATTGTTTGAGCTCAGGAGTTTGAGACCAGTCTGAGCAAGAGCGAGACCCCGTCTCTACTAAAAATAGAAAGAAATTAGCTGAACAACTAAAACTATATATAGAAAAAATTAGCCGGGCATGGTGGAGCATGCCTGTAGTCCCAGCTACTCGGGAGACTGAGGCAGAAGGATCGTTTGAGCCCAGGAGTTTGAGATTGCTGTGAGCTAGGCTGACACCATGGTATTCTAGCCTAGGCAACAGAGTGAGACTCTGTCTCAAAAAAATAAAAAAATAAAATAAAAATGCAAAAGATTGTATGGGGAGCTGCTAAAAATGCAGGTGCCCATCCCCCACCCCAAGCGTGTGGCATAGTAGGTCTGGACCAGGGCCCATGAATCTGTTAGAAATGATCACCCCAGAGGCGTGTGCCGCCTGCCAGACTCAGGAACCGTTCCCTTAGCAGATGGTCACCCAACACCTCTGTGCCAGACGCTGGGCTGAGCGCTGGCGCCATGGCTGCAAATGGAGCCTCGTCAGGGCCCACGGTCAGGCTTGTGCCTCAGCTCGCCCCTCCTCAGAGCAGCCCTTTGAGGTCAGCATAGGGAGCACTTGGATCATTCGTTCCATTTTACAAGGGGGGAAGCGCAAGCACAGAGAGGTTCTTTGACCAGCCTAAGGTCACACAACCTGTAATAGCAGCTTCCCCTGGGATCCCACCCCACGCCCAGCTGTCTCCGCCCTCCAGGCCTCAGTTTCTCTATCAGACCAAGGGCTTGGACTCTCTTAGAGCATTTCCAACTCTGGATGCTGCAAGTCTGTGAAAGTTCCCAAATCTCTGCCGCTTTTCTGAGAGTGACAGTGGCTGAGAAGAGAAAAATTCCCATTTAATGTACATTTGCCACATGTCGTGTCATTTAATTCCCACGAGATCCAATTTACAAATGGGGAAACTATCTCAGAAGTTATCTGCTCAAGGTCACCAGCTGGTGGGTTGGGGAATTGGGACCCGCCAGGCTCCAAAGCTGAGTCTCTTAACCCTGTTGCAGAAGTGGCTCTAGCCGTTCAGCAGGTGTGGTGTATTCCTGCTGAGCCTCCAGCCCCTGTCCAGCCTCCTAGAGCCTGGCAGTCTGGTTGAGGCAAAGGAAGAGCCCAGTGAGCTGAGTGGGGCAGAGGTCAGGCCAGGCTCTGGTGGGGCAGCCCCCAGACCTCGCACCTCTGCCTTGTAGCTGGGGCCCGGCGCCTGAAGCAGCTGCTCAGCTTTGCCTTGGGAGGACTCTTGGGCAATGTGTTCCTGCACCTGCTACCTGAGGCTTGGGCTTACACATGCAGCGCCAGCCCTGGTGAGTGAGGCCACAGGCCATGGAGGAGAGGGCAGGAGTAGGCAGCTGGTGCCCATGCCCAGGGATGGCCTGGGCCCTGCCTGCTCTGCCAGGATGACTGGGAGAGCGCTTTTGGGTGTCTGGCTGGAACTTGCTGCGGGGGTAGGGAGTGGGGAAGGATCATTGTCCTCCTAGTGCCCTGGCCCCTTTGGGGGTCCTGGGGCCCAGCTGCCCAACCAGCCAGTCCTAGCCCCCTGCCCCTGTCACTGCGGTGGACTAGGTCCCATTCCAGACGGCCCCCTCCTGTGGCCCTGGCTTGGCCTGGCCCATCAGTGCTGCCCCCTGCAGGTGATGAGGGGCAGAGCCTGCAGCAGCAACAGCAACTGGGGCTGTGGGTCATCGCTGGCATCCTGACCTTCCTGGTGTTGGAGAAGATGTTCCTGGACAGCAAGGAGAGGGAGAGGACCAGCCAGGTGAGCCCCAGACCCCAGGACCTGGATACATCAGCCTCTGTTCTGCCCAGGTGGTGGTGCCCAGGGCCTGGAGACGCAGGTTCTGAGTTGAGACCTCATCTTAGCTCTCTTTCCTGGGAGCTGTGGGAGGCTGGGCCAGCTTCTTTGGGAACATCTGGGGAGTGATGGAATCATCCCCTGCTTTGGCTCCTTCTGGTAGACTGATCATGATGCGGGGTGGGTGGTGGCTTTGTTGAGCTTGTGCGTACCCAGCTGACCAAGGAGCAAAGTCTAGCCAGATAGAAGGGGTGTTCCTATTTCTCCACCTCACTCCCCTTCTGTGTCTACCAGAAGTTGAGGGGGCATCTAATGTTACCTCTCCTTCCTTCTCCTGGCCCCAGGTCCCCTCCAAAGACCCCTCTACTGCTGCCTCTGCCGCCGCCACACTCAATGGAGGCCGCTGTCTGGCCCAGCGGGCTGCAGAGCCTGGCCTCAGTGTGGTGGTCCGGAGCATCAAAGTGAGTGGCCCGCTCAGGGATCCCACCCTGGAATCCCACCCCACCACCCAGCTGCCACACAGTCCCTAGTGGCCAGCCTGGCTCAGTCTGGCATGCTCTCTTCCCTCCCAGGTCAGTGGCTATCTCAACCTGCTGGCCAACACCATCGACAACTTCACTCATGGGCTGGCCGTTGCTGCCAGCTTCCTTGTGAGCAAGAAGGTGAGGGGGGGTTGGGCAGGTGGGCTCAGGCAGTGGCCCCTGTGTTGACCAGTTGGTTCTACCTACTTCTTGCTTCTCCCATTACCAGCGCCCTCATCTAAGCACCAGCCCCCATCTTCCCTGCTGCTGGCCTGGACGCTGCCAGAGCCTCCTGGTTGGTGTCCCTGCACCTTCTTTTGTCCCGAGCCACTGGTCTGTTCTTGTTGCCAACACTCCTTATTGGAATGCCTCTATCAAGCTGCTAGATGTTTGTCCCCCCACCTCCCTCTGCCCTCTGGGCTCTGGCCGTGGTCTTCCTACTCTTCAACTGGCCAGACTCTTTCCCACCTCACAGTTCCCTCTGCCTGGAATGTTCTTCCACCCACGCCTTAAACGGCTGACTACTCATCCTTCAAGCCTCAGCATAAATACACTTTTTCAAAGAGGCCTCTGCTGACCGCCTCATCTAAAATAGGTCCCTGTTATTCCTGCCCCAGGACACCCGGTCCATCCTTTCCTTCACAGCACCTGCTGCTGTGTGTGCACACGGTTCTGGGTGTGTCCCAGAATGTGTCTCTCCCCTCTAGACTGTTAGCTTCATGAGGACAGGTGCCTGGTCCCCTTTAGTCCCTGCTGTATTTCCAGTACCCAACACAGAGTCCGGACCAGAGCCAGGTCAGAGTGAATCTCTGTAGAATGAGTGGGCAAGTGGGGTGCCCAGGCCCTGACACAGACCCCGCAGACTCAGGCTCCCCTCCCTGCAGATCGGGCTCCTGACGACCGTGGCCATCCTCCTGCATGAGATCCCCCATGAGGTGAGCGCTCAGAGGGCAGCCTCAAGGGGCCCAGGACCAAAGGGGTCCCGTGGTCAGCATGGGTGTGCAGCTTGGGGAGGGCTTTAGGGTGGGCCTGCCTGGCAGTGGCAGGCCGGGGGCTGGGCTGTGTGGGCCTGGAGCACCTCACCCCACAGGCTGCAGCCGCTGTCTCTGCCACCCTCCTGCCTCTTCTGGATGGCGGTCCCAGGGACGGGGCAGGACAGGGGGCTTGGTGTGTGTGTCTGTACCTGAAGTGCTCAGGGGATCTGGGCCAGCTGGGGCACAGGGTGAACATCTGGACCTCCCCTCAGGTGGGCGATTTTGCCATCCTGCTCCGGGCTGGCTTTGACCGATGGAGCGCAGCCAAGCTGCAACTCTCAACGGCGCTGGGGGGCCTGCTGGGCGCCTGCTTCGCCATCTGTACGCAGTCCCCCAAGGGAGTAGGTACGGGCGTGGAGGGTGGTGGCAGCAGGTGGTGGTCAGCAGAGGGGAGCCAGCCAAAGGGCGTGGCTGCCCTGCTGCTGGTATCCAGGCCGGGGTCTGCCCTGGTCTCCCCTGCGGGAGGCAGTGCACACACGGTCCCCTGGGTTCTCCTTCCACTGCAGAGGAGACGGTGGCCTGGATCCTGCCCTTCACCTCTGGCGGCTTTCTCTATATTGCCCTGGTGAACGTGCTGCCCGACCTCTTGGAGGAAGATGACCCGTGGTGAGTGACCTACTGGACAGCCACTTACAGTGCCCTTAGGGGCCCAAGAAGGGGGAGCTTCTGGCTGCTGCCCACTCTCCCGGCCAGTGCCACCACCGTGAGCCCCGGCCCCTCTCCCCACAGGCACTCCCTGCAGCAGGTGCTTCTGCTCTGCACGGGCATCGTGGTGATGGTGCTGTTCTCGCTCTTCGTCGAATAACCATCCCTGACGCCCCCACCCCTGAAAAGCAATAAGAGACTCGGATTCACTCTGTGACCGTGTATGTGAGAGGCCGAGAAGGCGAGTGCCTGTGAGAGAGAATGAGCCTCTGACCAGACAGTTGGGAGGGTGTGTGTGTGTGTGTGTGCGCGTGTGTGTGTGTGTGTGTGGTGTGCACGTGTGGTCAGAGGCGCGTGTGCGAGACCGACACTGTGATCCTCGTGTGCCGGGCCCAGGGCGCAGTGCAGCGCCTGCCCCAGTCAGGCTGTGTCATCTCTCCTTGCCACCCTGTCATCTTGTACCCCCCAGAGTGAGCAGCAGCACTGGCCCCAAGCAGAGGCCTCACCCCACCGGAACCCAGGAGTGAGAACAGCCTAAGGAGCCCAGGGCTGCAGGGCACAAGCTGTCCTGCCTCCTGCTCCCCGCACCCCCGGCCTCTGGCCTGAGCGAGGAGCCCCTCTGCTCATACACCCAGGCCCCAGGCAGCCTAGGTTGGAGTGGCTTCTCTCTGCTGTGTCCCTTTTCCCAGCCCTTCCTTCGCCACCTCGAAGCCAAAGAAAGGAAAGGCAGGTGCTCTTGTAGCCCCCCAGCCCCACCCAGCACTGATAGTCCCAGCCCCAGCACTGAGCTGGGAGATGCTTTCTAAGACCTTTTCCTCAGGGCTGCCTGCCTAGGCCAGCTCCCGTTTGGCAGCACTGGCAACTCTTGCCACCTCCAGCTGCCAAACAGCAGCCTGCAGGGCAGCAAGCAGCCCCAGGCCAGCTCAGGGATGCTCCTGCCAGCACTGGGGCCAGGCGGAGACTCTGGGGGCTGGCAGAGGGCCCTTCCCTGCCCGGGCCCCTTTCCTCTCCCCCTGGGGTTGGGGTAAGGCAGGGGTGGTGAGGGCTCCGTTGTCAGCGCTCAGGAATGTGCTCTGGGAGAATGCTGAAGCCATAATCCCTAGCTATTTCCCTTGGCTGACGCCCAGGTACTCAGCTGGCCTGCTCCACAGCCAGGCTCCAGCCCTGCCCTTGACCGTGTTTTGGAAGTGGCTATCAAGAGGGTCTGAATGGTTTCATTAATATTATAGCAGTTTTGCTGTGGTTCCGTTTGTATCTGTAAGTACTTGTTCTATAGATAAGATACAAATAAATATTATCCACAAACTGGCTGCTTCTGTTCTGCACACCAGATTCTATGGCCGGGCAGGGCTTTCCCCAGTGCCCCAGCCAGAGCCTCGTCTCGGAACTGTCGCCCCTGCAGTGCATCTGGACATTTCCTGTGTTCCTGGCGGAACTTATCCCAATGATGGCTGAGCACTTACATGGGCCTGGCCCTGTGCCATTTTAGTCCCTCACCACCCCTCAAGGACGTCGTCCTTATTTTTTTATTTTTATTGTTTTTGGAGACAGGGTCTCACTCTATTGCCCAGGCTGGAATACAGTGGTATAATCATAGCTCACTGCAGCCTCAAACTCCTGAGCTCAAGCCGTCCTCCCACCTTGGCCTCACAAGTAGCTGGGATTACAGGTGCACACCCCCACACCTGGCTAATTTTCTTATTTTGTAGAGACAGGATCTATATTGCTCAGGCTGGTCTCAAACTCCTGACCTCAAGAGATCCTCTCGCCTCAGCCTCCCGAAGTGCTAGGGTTACAGGTGTGAGCCACTGCACCCAAACTTTATTTTATAGACCAACAAGCCAGAGCTTTTCCTCTGCCCGCCCCCTTAATAATTTTACGAAGGAAGGGTGCTCCATCCACAGAATTATGTCCAGGTTTGGCCTCAATGAATTTTCATTCATTAAATAAGAGGAAAGAGAAAATGGGATCCCTATTCTAAACCATATGCCTTCCTTTCCACTGAATGTGATGAGTGTAACACCACCAGGCACCAGGGGGCACCACTTCCCCAGTGCTGTCCGGAGAAGGCGGGGAGGGCACTTTGGTCCACCGCTTCCCTCTCCTAGCTAACCAGGACAGCCCTCAGTAGCCCTATGGCCTGGATCGCCAGCGTCTGGGCAGCTTCTTGACATCTGGGATAGGTGGGTGGGAGACAAATCAGCGACATTCTCAGCTAGGAGTACTTGGCTTTCAGTATTTCTATCAGCAAAACATATAAAAGGGACAGAATATCTGCTTCATCTAATTGCGACTAACCAGTAAGATAACTGTCTTAAGGACCTGATGAGTCTGGGCTTGAAAGATCTGAGGAACAAACCCAGGACTGTCTCCTCACCTCAGCAGGTGCTCAGGGCTGCTAGCCATGGTGGCAAACCCTGCCAAGTGGCAGCAAAACACATGCCAGCAGCACACACAGCCCACTAGGGAAGGCAGGGGACCCATTTTATAGACGAGGAAGCCAAGATGGGTGAGGGTGGTCCCTGTGGGGGAACTTGGGTGTCATGGCCAAGAGTGAGTGCCTTACTTGGTTAGAAGGAACAGGAATGCTACAGTGGGGGAAGCTGAGTCCAGAGCAGGGGACGGAACCAGAAGCACTTCAGGGGTGTGCTGCTGGGCTCCTGGGCAGGGGCTGGGAAGTCAGCGGGAGTGCCAAGCTGAGCGCCATGCCCTGGGGTGAGAGGCGAGGAAATCAGAGCCGAGAAGGAACAGGCCTGGCCAGGAGGGTCAGTAGCTTGCGTGCTCATGTCCACGTGGGGAGGGGAAAGAAAGAGGGAAAGGAGGAAGGAGCGGCATAGGGGCTTTTGCCAGCGGGCAAGCGAGCGCTGAGTTCTGAAGGGCCATCACTTTGAAAGGCCAGCTAGACTGCCAAAGTAGACTGGCTTCATTCCCAGTCCTGGCTTTTACTCCCAGCTGTGCCACCTAATAGTTGTGCGATCTCGGCCCAGATGCTTAAATGCATCTATAAAATGGGGACACTCTATTAGTGGTTACCTGATAACTAGGTAAGATTGCACATTGAGACCTGTATGGCACATGGCCCAGTGAGCCCTGAGTGGTGACCACGCTAGCTGGGTGACAGGTTGGAGAGCTGGAAGGTTGGTGGTGCACCCGAGTGCCAGTGAGATCCTAAAGCAACTGTGACAAGATGTGGGGCCTGACGACAAGAAGGCAGACAGGGGAAGGGGGAGCCAGAACAGTGTGACAGAAGTCAGGCCTAGAAGGGTTCTCAGAGTGGATCCTGCTCAAGGCTCGTTTTTCAGCCAGAAGAAATGAGCAGAGAGCTAATGGGGGCAAGTGGAGAAACAGGAGGCCCAGGGGCCAGGAAACAAGGGACGAGTTTGGACCGTCAAAGACCCAACGCCTGGCTTTACAATGTGGCAGGGACTGGCGCCAGAGCACCAAAATGCAAAAAGAAGGGGACGGCTGGCTTCTATTTAGGCCCTTCATTCGCGAACTGCAGGGCCACAAGCCTCTGACAGCGCAGAGAGGGCAGTGAATATGGAGGGGGGCTCTCAGGTTGGGGGAGGTCTGAAGGCCCCAGGCAACAGCTACAGCATCATGCACACCCCAGAGGGGTGGGCCTCACCCTGACATGGGTTTGGGGCCCACGGCCATCTCCCAGCTGTGTTTCCAGGCTGCAGCACCTGGGGAAGGTGCCTCCTGCACAACCTCCCTCCTCACCCAGAGCCCAGGGACGGCAAGACAGCCAGTGGCAGGGATCCCAAACCATCTTTTATTATACATTTTAACCAGCAAGAGAGGGGAGGCAGGCCTGGGGCGCCCCTAGGCGTAGTACTGCAGGTTGGCTTTCTTCTTGGCCTGCACCTCCAGGATGCCCTCCATGTAGTCCTCGTGGGTGAGCTCCGTGGCACCCCTGCGCAGTGCGATCATGCCCTGCAGCCGGGACAGACAGAATCTAGGTGCCTCCCCGCAGCACCCCCAGCCCAGCTCCCAGAGGCATGGGCCTTCCCAGCCTTTGTCTCAGTTGTCTCCACCAGCCAAATGCCCCTGTCCTGCCTAGGGAAGGAGTAAGGCGGCAGGAAGCGACCCACCCCACCTGACCACTCACCGCCTCCACACACACAGCCTTGCACTGGGCCCCGTTGAAGTCATCCGTACAGCGGGCCAGCTCCTCGTAGTTCACGTCAGGACTGGGGAGAGGACGGACGCCACAGGTTCAGCTGCTATGGGGAGGGGAGGCAGGGGCAGATATCCTCCCAGGCCCCCATAAAGCAGCAGAGTCAATTTGTCCTGTGACCAGAGGCAAGTCCTTTACCTACGGAACCCTGTTTTCTTCTCAGCACAAGATGGAGGGGAAGAGGAGCAGGTTAAAGCAAGTTAGACCAGGAAATTTTAGTCTCCTGAGCTCTGGCCTTCTAGAAATCTGCATCTGAGACTCCAGGGACTGGCTCGGCCTGAGGCAGGGGAGCAGGGGCTTGTGGAGACAAAAGATGGTCTCAACATTCCCCCAGCAGAGCAGCCCTGCATCCACAGTGCTGCTGCCACTGTCATCATTGTGTGCCGAAAACTGTGTGACGTCACATTTAATCCTTAGCTTGACGCCATGAAGTCGGTGCTATCACCCTCAAGTCCCAAATCAGAAAACTGAGGCTTGGAGAGGCTACACTACCTGCTGAAAACCATACAGATGTGAACACAGGTCCCTCTGGCCCCCGGCTAGATTCCCTGGGCCATGCTTGGGCTGTGCTCATTTGCTGGGGTGTGGGAGGTTGGGGATCTGAGCGCCTCTGGCCTGGAAGCTTTCAGATAGGGATGGGGGCTGGGCAGAGCAGGTGGAGTCTCAGGAGCAGAGCACCCAGAATTAGGGCCTGGGCCCCAGCAAGATTCTGTATCGGGCAACTGTGTGGAACAGCACTGCCTGTGCATGGGGAGCTGGAGGTGGTGGACTCAGAGGCTGGGCAGCTCAGTACCAAGAAGGGTGACAGGGACGCCCTTCTGCCGCCTGTTTAGGTCTCAGTGCCTTGCCCTCATCCTACTCACCTGACGTTCATCTTTCGAGAGTGGATCTGCATAATTCTGGCCCGGGCCTCCTCATTGGGCATTGGGAACTCGATCTTGCGGTCCAGGCGGCCTGAGCGGAGCAGGGCGGGGTCCAGGATGTCCACCCTGTTGGTGGCTGCAATTACCTGAGGAAGGGGAGAAGCAGCAACTTGAATCAAGGAGCAAGGCATTCACAGAGGAGCACAGTCACGGTCATAAAAGGCAGACAAGTAGCCAGGGTGTGGGTGAGATACAGGGATGTTAGAGACAGAACCAAATTCTAATTCTGGCTCTACCACTCACAAGCTGGGTGACCCGGGACAGTCCCCTGACCTCTAAGCCTCATTTTCTTCATCTGGGAAGTGACAGTAATACTCACCTTTACTTGGGTGTTGGGCTGGAAGCCATCCAACTGGTTCAGAAGCTCCAGCATTGTCCTCTGTACCTCCCGGTCCCCGGCCTTCTCACTGTCAAAGCTGGGGCACACAGAAGGCCCAGGACACTGGTGAGGCCACAGCTTGGGCAGAGCCCTCCTCTTCTCCACCCACCAGAAGCCTAACCCAACCTGTTCAAGACAGGGAAATGGCTCACTCAACTTGGAGCCCCGAGCCCAGGGACAGGCACTAATATGGTGTCACTAATTACGGACTGCAAAACTCAGAGACTGAAGAGCTACTGAGATCAGGTGCTGGGCTGAAGATAAAGCAGTGAGCAAAACCAGGCCTATAAGTCCAACCAATCTGTGGTTGCAAACTGAGCTAAAGCTTAGGAAGTGCCCCTAAGGCTGAGATATGAAGGCTGAAAACACCGTGGCTGGGAAACCAACCAGTGGAGGACAAGGAAAGAGCCAGAATGGGCCTAAAAACCACGGGGTACTGTGGAGGGTGTCCAGAGCAGGAGGCGGGGGTAGGCAGAAGCTGCCACACAGGGGCCCTGCAGGCCAGGGCAACTCCAGCATTTATTCCAAGGAACAAGAGGGAGGCCCAGGAAGGGTTTTAATAGGATCAGTCTGGGTGAGGGACTATGAGTACACACCAGTGAGGTGGCCAGATTTGTTTTGAAAGGACCATGCTGGCAGCTGTGAGGAGAATGGCCAGAGAAGCAGGGAGGCTGGTTAGGAGAGAATTTAGGGAAGTAGAGCCACAAGAGTAGAGGAGCCACTGTCCCAGGGGGAGGAGAGGGCAGGGTGAAAAAGAGCTGGAATTTGGCACAATAGAGAGTTGGGACACTGCTAAGAGGTCCCCTGCTCCTCCAACCCCCCACTCCCTTACCGCTTGGTGCCGATGGCATCCAGCTCATCAATGAAAATAATAGATGGAGCTTTCTCCTTGGCCAAGGCGAAGGCATCCCGGACCAGCTTGGCACCATCCCCAATGAACATCTGTACCAGCTGGGGGCCGGCCAGCTTTAGGAAGGTGGCCTGGCGGGAAGGGGTTGGTAGGGTCAGGCCAAAGGCAGAGGCCCCTTGGAGCCTGTAGGGTAGAGCGTCGCCTCTCACTGCTTCATCTTCATCCCTCCCAAAGTGCTCACCTTAGTCTGTGCGGCACAAGCCCGGGCCAGCAGGGTCTTCCCCGTACCCGGAGGTCCATACATCAGCACCCCCTTTGGAGGCTGAATCCCCAAGTTCTCAAACTTCTCCTTGTGGTTCATTGGCAGGACAATGGCCTCCACCAGCTGCCAAGAAGAAGTCCTGGGTGAGGAGATGAAGCCCTGAGGGCTCCTACAGTCCAGCCCTTAATGCTTCAGCCTCAATCTGCCCATTTCCTCCTACTCCAATTCAGGGACACGCCCTCTCCTTCCCCCATGTCAACAGGACACAGAACGCTCACTCCCACCAAGGCTGGCTATGGCCTCTCCAGGACCAGGAGGATATGGCAGAAAGACACTGGGCCAGGAACCAGGAGCTAGAGTTCCAGTCCTGGCTCTGGCACTAACTTTCTGTGACCCGGGGCAAGTCACTCAACCTCTCTGGACCTCTGTCTCCTAACCTGTGACATGGCACCCCTCCGTACCTCTCTAGGATGCGAGGCACATTAGGGGGACGTGCTGTGGTCAATGGTGTGGAGAAACCGTAAGGCTGACGAGGCTGCTGGCAGCTGCCAGGCCTCCCTCACCTCCTGGATCTGCTTGTCCAAGCCCCCGATGTCACTGTATTGCTCTGTGGGCCTCTCATCCACCTCCATGGCCTTCACCCGTGAGTCGTACTCTGTGGGCAGGGTCTCCAGGATCAGATAGGAGTCTTTGTTCACACCCTGAGGACACAGCACAGGACCTTTAGATTTGTCCCAGCTCAAGGCCTACCTAACTGGAGGCAGACAGGTGTCTGTAGAGTGAAAGGAAGGATGTAGAACTGGGCAACACAAGAAAAAAAGAGCAAGTAGACAGGATCCCAGATTCTCTGGGCTGCTCTACTGAGACCCAGAGCCAATAGTGACCTGAGGCCAAGGCAGGGGCTCAGCTAGTAGGTGGGAGAAACCTGGCTGGAAAAGCCGCGCCTGGGCTCAGGCCCACTCACCACCAAGTCTCCCGGCTTCAGCTTTTCAGCATCCACCAACCCAATCACAGGCAGGAAGTATGTCTGTAGGGAAGATTACAGATGCAGTCTCAGTGTCCTCAGGAAGGCTCCCTTGTACTGTCCCACATCCACCCTCACTGTCCTCTGTTCTCCCATCATTGTGCCTGCCTCACCTGTCGCGTAGAGGTTTTGATCACCGCACACTTGCCCTTCCTCTGGGAGTCCAAGTCAATATTGGCACCATCCTCCTCTTGGTCATTGGGATCAACATCCAGTAGCTGGGAAGGGAAAAAGCTCAATGCCTTGAACTCCCCAAAGCCCAGTGCTTCCTGGGCTGAGATAGCTCCTAACACTTGCAGGGCTGGCCATCACTGTCTTTCTCCTCCAACTAGCCCTGGGCCCGGCAGAGTTGTGCCTGATAAACCTGAGGATTGGTATGATCTCTGCGTAGCCACTGCTTCTCTGCACAGGGCTCATTTACCCTGGAGGAAGAGTAACCAATAGTAAAGGAGACATGAGACTTCCAAGGCCTTTGCAGACTCTGTATCTCCCCACTGGAAGTGCATACTAGGGAGGGGGCCCCAGGAAGTGTATCTTTATCATGCAGTTTGACCTCAAAACCTTGACCCATTCCTTCCCTAGTGACCCCAGCCCAGGCTGTCCCCAAGCCCTACTCACCCCCTCTTCCCCTCCACATACACACACACCTCGATAACGTTGGAGACAAGGTACGGCAAGGTCTTGTTCACTTTAATTTTCTCACTGTTTTCTTTGATCTTATCCTTCATGGCTTGGAGTTCATGAGTGACTCGCAACACTTCACTCTTCATGATCTGGAATGCAGATGAGTGGATGAGCAAATGCACAGCCCTGGCTCAGCTTTATTCTAGGGCCCAGTAACTGGTGAGGTCCAAGCTGCCCAGGGGACCCTTCCACATCCATTGACCTAGCCCTAAGGCTCTCTGAAAGCCGAGCCTGATTGTGTCCACATCCTGCAGAAATCAAAACAGGAGGCCAGCCCAGAAGCCTCCTGGTAAAGTAGTTGTAGTATTTGGAAAAGAGTAGCCCTGAGTCCGGCAAATATAGGTTTTAGGTTCCGCCTCTTGGTAAGGGCTGGGTACTTTACCACAGTAAAAAAAAAAAAAATCTCTTGAGCCTCAGTTTCCTCACCTGTAAAATGGGGATTTACTAAAAGGATTCTTGAGAGAAACACTTAAAGTTCTTTTTGGGAAAAGCAGTCTGTTAATTCCTCATCTCAGCCCTGATCTCCAACCCCTTTGTCTCTCTTCTTGTCCCTTTCAAGGTTTAGTTTTCTTTTCTCTTTTCCTGGTCCAAGGAGGAAGCCGCGGGCCCCACGCCTCCCCCAGACTGTCTGAGAAGGAAGCAGGAGAGGTGACTGGGATCGCCAGGGCCCGTCCTAAGGGGGCTCCACGGCCTGCACAGGGTCGTGCGCCCACCTTGATCTCACTGTCCAGCAGCCGTGTGCGCTGGATGATCTCTTCCGTGGACATCTTGAGCACCTCCTCCCCAATTCCATCTTGCTGTTAAAAAAAATTATTTACATATTTACTTATTTACTTCTACACAGGGCAAGCATCCCGCGTTCTCCGAACTCACAGCCTCAGTTTCCCAGCCCATAATTACAAGAATGAAGGAGTCAGGACCCCTGCCTGCATCCCAAGCGAACCCAACCCCGGGACCAGGCCAGACCTTGACCCCCCAGCCATCCCCTCCCCTTCTGGCAAGTGCGTCTCCCAGCTGGCCCCGGCTCGGGGATCCCCAGCGCTCCGGGTGCCCACCTCAGCCTCATCCCACACGGTCGCCATCTTCTCCTGCCGAGTCACTGGACTCTCCTGATTCGCCGGCAGATTCATTTCCAGGAGGAAAAGGCCGAAGAGGGGGCTGGGCAGGAGCCGCGGACGGAGATTAATGCTGTCTTTCTTAACGTCTTCTTCTCGAGTGGTGGCGAACCTCTTCCCCCAAATCTTGACTCTTCACCGGATAAGCTCCAGCCGCCCTGCCTCAGCGAATCTACTCCTCCGATTCTAAAGTCCAAGCCCGGGCCACAGGCCCCACCCCCGCGGCGCCTGAAACGTTCCCGCCCTCGCGCTGTTTTTTGCCTGGCGCGAGACAAGGGGCCGCTATTGGCCGGCGCGCGAGATGCGCCCCACCGCCCCCCCCATCCCGGTGTAAAACCGGAAGGGGTGGGAGAAAAGGAGGGATCCGCGAGGGCCCTTGGGAAATGTAGTTTTGATTTGGCCTGTACCTGGAAGGGAGCTTGCGATGGGGCACATTGCAACTCAATACGTGGCCTGGCTATGAGTGAGGAGATTTGCACGATAGCATTGCCTCCTAAATCATAAACAACATACACCGGCCGTGTGCAAGGGGCTAAACAGGCATGCCACCTCAGCCTGCTTTTTTACAATTATTAACTTGAATACAAGCTGACTACCAAGAGTTGGCAGAATCATTAACTAGTTTTAAAGAGAGAAATTGCTGCTGCTGCGGCTGCTAATGTCGTCGTCGGAAGCAGACGCCATACAATTGTCCACGTGGGAAGAACTCAATTGACAGTCAGCCTCTACATTTAAAAACATTATGACTCACGTCTGAAATCGTTTGTTTTCTCTGTCCATGGTTAGTTATCTCAGTAAGCAGGGCAGATCTCTTTGGGTAATATGAAACTCATTTGTTGTACTGTGTCTGCTACTCTGAAGAATCCCACCTAATCACTTTGAGGTGAGCTCCAGGGCCCCCCTCACATGAACTTCATGTAAGCCACGTTGCTTACATTTCAAGTCAAACCGTCACAGATACTCCCTGAACTTGGTGAAAATCTGTGCAGTGGTTTTCTTGGAATGCAGTTGAAAGAAGAAATTTTTCCTTAGATAGTAACATTTGCAGCTGCTCACCCAGGCTGACAAAGCACCTCCGCAGGTAGCAATAATTTATTCTATTCTCTCAACAGCCCTGCTCTGTGGACAGATTGAATTACTATTCTCAAGTTTAATAAGCATATGTCAGCTCAGAGAGGTTAAGTGAGTTGCCAGAGGTCTTTCATCAAATCACCATCAGCACTGGAACTACTGATCCTGAATTCCCACTTTTCAGAGTTGCCTGACAAGAGTTAAGAAGCCCAGCTGGGAAAGAGACCGTCCCATCTATGATGGCCTCATCACACCTGGGGCAAGTGGCTCCCATTCTGGGGTCTACTTGTGGGGATCCTGAAAATCAGAATATGTTTAGAAAGCCTCCCAGACTGGGCCTGTGATGGGTGATAGCAGTCTCTCCTTGATCAAACTTTAGGTAGGCTCCTCTGAGCCCCCTTTTTGATTAGGCCTCATGGCCTAGTCTTTGGGCCTGTCATTAGCCTGCCTAGCCCAGTTTTTGCAAAAGTCCTGCTCAGTTTAACCAATCCTCCCCTCTCTTGCTACCTGATCACCCCCATATCTGATCAGGATCCTCACCCCCTACGTTTGATGTGTAAATCCTTGGCCTGCTTTTAGCAAGAATCCCCCTTCCATCCTTTCTCCACTGTTCCATCTCTGGGAGGGCCCAAATAAAAAAAAAAAAAAAAAGAATCCCCCTTCCTTTGATACTTCCTCTTAATAATTTTCCACCCACTGACCCCCTCACTCTCTTTGTTGGCTATGAATCCCCAGCTGTCTTTGCTGTATTCGGCATTGAGCTTAGTTCTATACTGAAATCTCTTTCCCCTAGTGCAATAGTACTGGATAAAATCGGTCTTTATTGTGTTTAGCGTCCAGCCTTATTTCTCTTTAACAGTAGTACTGACTAGAGTAGCCTGGTGCTCAGACTCAATGAGCAGAGTCTGATGGGAGCTTCTTTCACGTCCAAGAGGCTATTAAGGAAGAGAGCTAGACTTGGCCTCAGTGCATCCAAGAAGTGGAAGAACTAGGACTCTACTAGCAGAGACTTCAGGGAGACTTATGAATGGACTTCTCTATGAAATGGAAGAGGCTGTCCTAGGAGGTACTGAGCTCCCTATAGGAAGCGGGAAGGCCATGTGGGACCACAACCTGGTGGTGTGTTAGACAGATTGGCCCACTTGACATTTTAAGGATCTTTCTAGACTGAACATCTCATTCTTTGATCCTGGCCAGAATGTCAGAGACTGATTGTCTTAGGAGCCCAGGGGTAAGGATGTCTTGGGTGAGGTGGGAAGAAAAGGAGAACAGTTCATGGAGATTCAGGTTGCTCAAAGAGATCAAGAAAGTACCAGGAGGACAGTCCTAGCAGGGAGCTGAGAGCTTGGGGCAGAGCATGTCCTAAGAGAAAAAGAAGTAGGCCCAGCTTGGGACCTCTGGTTCATTTGGGCCTCTAGAGAGGAGAAGAGGCCTAGGCCAGGCCTAGAGCAGGGTGGGGTGGGGGGCCTGGGACCTAGGATGCTGCATGGAGAGAGGCTGGAGCTAGGAATGAATCAGGAAGGACTGGGCAACCCCATTATAACCTCAGGCTCCTGGGGGAGTGGGAGGAAGGCAGAATCCAGCTCTGCCATGTGACCCTGAGCAAGTCTGGTTTCCTCCCTGGACCTCAGTTTCTCCACGTGGGAAATGGAGAGGCCCTCCCCTCATACGGACCACACAGGGTTCTGGTGAAGATTAAATGGACGTGAAAAGCTTGAACTGTAGAAAAACAGTCGTTTCTGTCTCGGCATCAGGCAGGGGTGAGAGCCACCCACCTCTAATCTGTTCCCCACAGAATAGCCAAAGAAATCTTTCCGAAACCAGATCTGGTCATGGTACCCCACTACCTCAAAAAAAAAACACAGCAGACAAACAAAGCTCTCTTGAAGACTTCCATTGTTTTTAGGATAGAGACCGAAGTCCCTGTGGCCTGGCCCTGACTACAGCTGCAGTGCACCCTGCACACGGGCCCTCCCGCCCCGTGCTTGGGCCTCTGCCTGTTGCTGGGTTCCTCAAACCCACCAACTCCTCCTGCCTCTGAGCCTTTGCTTCTGCTCTTCCCAGAACCCCATGTTTCTCCTGGAAACTGAAGAACTCCTTCATATTTAAGTCCGTCCCAAAACCCTCCCTGACCCCCAAAGACCAGGTGAAGTCTTGCTTTTTCTCCCACACTCCTGCACTGCACTTACCAGGCCGATACTCTTGTTGTTTGTCTCCCTTTTCCCTGGGTCATAGACTCCATGGGCACATGTGTCTGATTTGTTTACCATGAGTCACCAAGGGCTTAGGAAAGTGCCTGGAACACAAAAAATATTTTCAAATAAAAATGAGTTATATCCCAAGCCACAGGCTGGACAATCTCTTCTCCAAAGTCCTGCACTCTAACCCCTAAGCACCCCCTCGGGCCAGGCCCAGCTGGTCTCAATCACTGGTGGGGAGAGAAACTACAACACCAAAGGGTCCTTCCTGTTGCTCAGACCAAAACCTTGGAGTCTTGCTTGACTTCTCTCTCCCCACACCACATCCAGTCCACCTGTCGATTCTACCTTACACGAACATCCAGAACTCGGAAATGGTAAGATCTGAATCAAAATAATCTAGTGGAGAGCGTGGAGCTGGGGGCGGTGGGTGGGGGGACCATAAACTAAGCACGATTGTCTGTGTGCTGGATATGAATAGTTAAGGCTGAGATGGAAACTCACTGTACTCCTCACTCTACTTTTGTACCTATTTGCAAATTACCAGAACAAAAGATCTATCCCCTCCCAACTGCAGAATGTGACCACTTCTCATCACCTCTATGGCCTATCACCACGGTTCAAGCAACCATCATCTCTCGCCTGGATTATTGCAGGGGCCTCTTCGTTGGTTTCCCAGCTTCTACTCTAGCCTTCCTGTGATGGTTCATTTGATGTGTCAATTGGACTGGGCAGTGGGGTGCCCAGATATTTGGCCAAACATCATTCTGGGTGTTTCTGTGAGGCTGTTTTCAGATGAGAGTGACATGTACATCAGGAGACTGAGGAAGGCAGATTGCACCCCGCTAACGTGGGTGGGCCCCATTCAATCTGTTGAAGGCCTGAATAGAACAAAAAGGCCGAGTCACAGTGAGTTCTTCTGCCAGACTCCCTTCAAACAGGCACAAAGTCGCCTTCGGCCTTTGAACACTAACAGGAACATCAGTTCTTCTGGGGCTTGAGCCTGACAGCTTTCAGAGGGGAACTACACCGTCAGCTCTCCTGGGTCTCCAGAACTCAGCCTGCAGATCTTGGGACCTGCCAGACTCCTTGATCACATGAGCCAATCCCTTATACGAAGTCTCTTTACACACATATAAAGAGATCCTGCTGGCTCTGTTTCTCTGGACGTTTCCTAAAATGTATTATTTTGAAAAACCCTTTATTTTTAAAAATATTAAACATACAAAAAAGTTTAAAGAGGCCAGGCACAGTGGCTCACGCCTGTAATCCTAGCTCTCTGGGAGGCCGAGGCGGGTGGATTGTTTGAGCTCAGGAGTTCGAAATCAGTCTGAGCAAGAGCGAGATCCCGTCTCTACTAAAAATAGAAAGAAATTAATTGGACAGCTAAAAATATATAGAAAAAATTAGCCGGGCATGGTGGCGCATGCCTGCAGTCCCAGCTACCTGGGAGGCTGAGGCAGGAGGATTGCTTGAGCCCAGGAGTTTGAGGTTGCTGTGAGCTAGGCTGACGCCACGGCACTCTAGCCCGGGCAACACAGTGAGACTCTGTCTCAAAAAAAAAAAAAGTTGAAAGAATAGACAATGAACACCCATATTCCTTTCACCTAGATTTGCCAACTGATAACTTTTGCTACATTTGTTTTTAGAGTGTGTGTGTGTGTGTGTGTGTGTGTACACACACTTTTTTCTGAACCATTTCAAAATAATAAAGTTATAGATTTTGTGACTCTTCACTTCTAAATATTTCAACTTGTCTCCTAAGAACAAAGACATTCTCATATGTAATTACAGCACACTGGTAGTGTAGTACATTGTCATCCCCAAGGAATTAATATTGAGGCAATAACATCTAATATATAGTTCATATTAAAATTTCCTCAGTTCTTTCCCAAACGTCCCTTATAGCCTTAAAAAAAAAATCCATTATCAAGTCAAGGGTCACGCTTTGCGTTTAGCTGTCACGTCGCTTTAGTCTCCTTTAATCTAGAACAGGCGCCCACCCTTTTTGGTCTTTCACAGCCTTGACATTTTTGAAGCATCCAGGCAGTTGTCTTGTAGCGAGTCTGTTCTTAACATAGCAGCCAGAGGCATTCTTGTAAAACCTAGTCAGATCACGTCACTCCTCTGCTCAAAACCCTGCAGCAGCTGCCGGACTCGCTCAGAATAAGAGCCAAAGTCCTTCACGAGGCCCACGTGTGTTCACACCCCCGCAATCTCTCCAGGTCCCCGGCCGGTCCTCCTTCCCTCGTCTCACAGTTACAGGCCTCCTTGCCGTCCTTTCCCCATGTCAGGCAAGCTCCTGTGTTAGCAGCCTGGTCCCTTTTCCTAGAATGCTCTTTCCAGGATACCTGCTTCGTTCACTCCCTCACCTCCCTCCAGTCTTGGCTCAAATGCCACCTTCTCAATGAGGCCCACCTTAAAACCACTCTAACACTGCAGCCCACCCTCCCCATTCCCCTATTCCACTCTGTTCTTTTTTTTTTGGTGTGTGTGTGTGTGTGTGTGTGTGTGTGTGTGTGTATACTTTTTCTAAGAACCCACTGGGCCCTCAATTTTTTTTTTTTTTTTTTTTTGAGACAGAGTCTCACTTTCTTGCCCGGGGCGAGTGCCGTGGCGTCAGCCTAGCTCACAACAACCTCAAACTCCTGGGTTCAAGCAATCCTTCTGCCTCAGCCTTCCGAGTAGCTGGGACTACAGGCATGCGCCACCATGCCCGGCTAATTTTTTTTTTTATATATATATTTTTAGTTGTCCAGATCATTTCTTTCTATTTTTTAGTAGAGACGGGTTCTCGCTCTTGTTCAGGCTGGTCTCGAACTCCTGACCTTGAGCGATCCA
>CAUYSK010059671.1:0-29941 GCA_963575035.1 Avahi laniger | reverse complement strand
AGCACTCTGGGAGGCCGAGGCAGAAGGATCGCTCAAGGTCAGGAGTTCAAGACCAGCCTGAGCAAGAGCGAGACCCTATCTCTACCAAAAATAGAAAGAAATTAATTGGACAGCTAAAAATATATAGAAAAAATTAGCCGGACATGGTGGCACATGCCTGTAGTTCCAGCTACTTGGGAGGCTGAGGCAGTAGGATTGCTTGACCCCAGGAGTCTGAGGTTGCTGTGAGCTAGGCTGACGCCATGACACTCACTCTAGCCAGGGCAACAAAGTGAGACTTTGTCTCAAAAAAAAAAAAAAATTCAAGGTGATTGGCTGGACTGGGGTCTCATCTGGAGGCTCAGTGGGAAATCCACTTCCAAGCTTATTGTTGTTGGCAGGATTCAGTTCCTAGCAGTTGCAGGACTGAGGTCCCTGTTTCCTTGCCAGCTCTCAGCCAGGAGCCCCCTTCATCTCCTAAAGTCTCCCCACATTCCTTGCCACATGGCTCCCTCCATCTTCAACCCAGCACAGTACATCAAATCTTACTTGCACTTCAAGTCTTTCCTCTGTGACCTGCCAGAGAAAACTCTACTTTCAAAGGGCTCATGTGATTAGGTTAGGTCCATCCAGATACTCTCCCCATCCTAAAGTCAACTGATTTGAGAACTTGACTGCATTCCTTTAAAGTAACACCTAGATTAGTGTGACTAAATAACTGGGAGAAGGTGTGTGTACATCAGGGGCTGGGAATTTATGGGGCCATCTTAGAATTCTGCCTGCAACAGAGGGTTTGTGTATTATTGGTATTATTTCTTCCTTAAATATTTACTAGAATTCATCAATGAAGCTATTGGGCTTGGAGTTTGTGAAAAAAGCTTTTAATTAAAATTTCAGTTCTTTAATAGGATCAGGGCTATGCCGATTACCTATTTCTTCTTGAGTGAGGTTTATTAGTTTGTATCTTTCAAATAATTTGCCTAATTAACCTGAATTGTTGAATTCACTGGCACACAGTAATTTATAAAATTCTCTTGATATTCACTAATATGTGTAGAATCTGTTGCAATATCCCATGAGTAATTTGGGTCTTTGCTTTTTTTTCCCTGGATCATGAAAGTAGTTTCTCAATATTATATATTAATAATCTTCTCAAATGATTAGCTTTTAGCTTCATTTATTTTCTCTACTATTTTTTTGTTTTCTATTTCATTGATTTACATTTTGATCTTTATTGTTTTCTTCTGCTTAATTTAGATTAAACTTGCTTTTGTTTTTCAAATTCTTAAAATGGAAACTTAGGTCATTGACTTGGCATATTGATTCTGTTTTAATAGAATTATTTAATACTATAAATATGAAGCTAATGTTGTTTTAAAGCATTCAACAAATTTTACTATGCTGTGTTTTCATTTTTTTTTTTACCCAAAGTATTTTCTAATTTCCTGTTTGACCCCGACCTACTTGGATGTTTGTTGTTTCCAAGTTTTAGGAATTTTCAAGACATCTTTCTGTTTTTGAATTCTAATGTAATTCTAAATTTATCAGCAAATACACATTGCATGATTTGAATAATTTTTAAATTATTGGGACTTGTTTTCTGGCCCAAATTATGATCTATCTTTGTAAATGTTCCATGTACAGTAGAAGAGAATGTATATTCAGGTGTTTGGGAATGGATTATTCTATATATGTAAAGAAAGTCAAGTTTGTTAGTAAAGTTGTTCAACTTTCCTATATCCACGTTGACTTTATGTCTACTTAGTCCATCAGTTATTGAAAGAGGAATATAAAATCTCCGACTACGTTTGTGATTTTGTCTTTTTCCTTGCAATTTCCTTGCAGATTTTGCTTCATTAACTTTAAAGCTCTATCATTAGGTACATACAAATTTTGAATTGTTTTGTCCTTTTTTCTTTTAGCACTAAATAATATTCCACTACCTGGATGTACCAATGTTTATTTATCCATTTACCTACTAAAGAACATCTTGGTTGATTCCAAATTTTGCCAATTATGAAAAAGCTACTATAAACATCTGTTTGAAGGTTTTCTGTGTGGACATAAATTTTAAACTATTTGGATAAATATCAAGGAGTGTGACTGCTGTATCATATGGCAAGATTGTGTTCAGTTTTGTAAGATATTGTCAAACTGTCTTGCAAAGTGGCTGTAACAGTTTTCATTCCCACTAGCAAAATGAAAGTTCCTGTTGCTTCACATCTTTGTCAACATTTGGTGTTGTCAGTATTCTGGTTTTTGGCCACTTTCATAGATTTATGTGCAGTGATATCTCATTATTTTAATTTACATTTCCATGATGATGTATGATATGAAACATATTTTCATATTTTTATCAGATACATTTTTTGAAAATATTTTCTCCCAGTCTGTGGCTTTCCATTCTCATCACTGTCTTTTGCAGAACAGAAATTTTTTAATTTTAATGAAATCCAGCTTCACGATTTTTTGTTACGACTTGTACCTTTGACATCCTATCTAAAAATTATTGATGAACTTGAGGTCATGTAGATTTCTTTCTATGTTATCATCTAGGAATTTTATGGTTTTGCATTTTATATTAAGGCCTGTGAACCATTTTATGTTAATCTTTTAAAGGTATAATGTCTGTGTCTACATTCATTTTTTTGCATATGGATATCCAATTGTTCCATCACCATTGGTTGAAAACATGATCTTTGCTCTGTTGTATTGCCTTTGCTCCTTGTCAGTCATCAGCTGACTATATTTATGTGGGTCTATTTCTGGGCTCTCTCTTCTGTTCACTTCATCTATTTGTCTATTCTTTTACCACTACCACAGTCTTTATTACTATAGAGTTATAATAAGTCTCGACTTTGGATATTATCAGTCTTCCAACTTTGTTATTCTCCTTCAATATTGTGTTGACTATTCTGGGTCTTTTGCACAATATTTTTATTTTTAATTTCTTTGTGTTTTTATAAAGTTCATTTCTTTAGGCAGCATGTAGATAGGTCTTGCTTTTTTAATCCAACTTGACATTTTTCTTTTAATTGAGGTGTTTGGACCATTTACATTTAATGTGATTATTGTCATTATTAGGTTTAAATCTATCATCTTGCTATTCTATTTGTCTTATCTGTTCTTTGTTGCCTTTATTTTTTTTGTTTGTTTGTTTTACCTTCTTTGGGATTAGTTCACTATATTATTTTATGATTCCATTTTGTCTCCTTTTTGGTTTATAAGCTATCCTCTTTTGTTTTATTTTAGTCATTCCTTTAAGCTTTGTCTTGAACTTTCCAAGATCTATCTTCAAGTGATATCATACCATTTTATATGTGGTATAAAAAACTTATAATAATATACTTCCATTTCCCGCTTCCTGATCTTTGTGCTATTGTTTTATACTTTACTTAATAATAAAACTGAGCAAAGGTAAAAGAAAGAAGGAAGGAAAGGAGAGAGGGAAAGAAGAAAAAGAAGAGAGACAAAGAAAAAAAATGGAACTGTAATCCCTTATCTGCAATTCCAAAATTAAAGAAGCTCTGAAAAATCAGAAGATTTTCATGACATAGTTTACAGCAATTCCTGACCCAATCTGAGTTACTTTGGTGGCAAAGCCTGACCTAAAATAGCATAAGGTGAATTATGGTCTCCATTTATACCCCTTATTGTAATTATTCATATATTTTGCTATAGAAAGTTGTGTCCAAAACGTTAACATAGCTGGCCTGAAAAGGCCTGCTTATAAGATTGGCTCCTGACTGGCATCTGGGAACTTGGATTTAGGGAAGGTTGCTATCATTCCCTAAGTCATAAGAGTGGCTCACTGTGCCTAAATAGTTAATACAATGTGGTTTATGTTGGAAACTTGTTTTTGTCTTGGGAGTGTGGAGTTTTGGCAAATGCAAGGCAGAGGGTATTTATGTGCCTAATCCCCAATAAAAACACTGGGTACTGAGTCTCTAATGACCTTCCTTGGCAGACAACACTTCACAGGTGTTGTCACAATTTGTTGCCAGAGAAATTAGTGCATCCTGTGTGACTCCACTTGGAGAGGACTCTTGGAATCTTATGCCCGGTGTCCTCTAGACTTCTCCACATGAACTTTTTTCCTTTGCTGATTTTGCTTTGTATTCTTCTGTCACAATAAAGCACAGGGAGGAATACAAATACATGCTGAGTCTCATGAGTCTTCCTAGAAAATCACCAGATCCAAAAGTAGTCTTGGGGACCCTTGCACAAAAGTGAATGTGATTGATTACAGAGCATTGCTCTAAACCTCGCTGGGATTGCTGTGTAGCATATACTATATGCTCTATATAACTTTTATAAAATCCCTAACGTTCTGAATTTCAAAACACATGTGTCCAGTGATTTTGGATAAAAGATTGTGGAACCATGTTCACAAACATACACACAATAAAATGTAAATAGTTTGCACACATAACTAGTGAGGGTTTTTCATTAACCACTGATCCTTTCTAGGTAGGATAAATGGTGATACCTTAGGCCAGGATGATGATGATGAAGATGATAGTAGTAGTAGTAGTAGTAATAATATTAATAATAACAGCTAACATTTTTTAAGCTCTCATACCCAGCACCAGCCACTATTTATAACCTGCATAACAATTCAGTGAAGTAAATATTATTATGCCTTTTTTATTGTTGTTCAAAGTAAACTGAGGCTCAAAGAGGTAAGGCAACTTGACCAACATCAAAAAGTTACGAGGTTTGGAGACCAGATTCAAACTCAAGGTCATGCAGCCCTAAGCACAAAGCCTCAGGAAGTGAGAGCCCTGCTCATAGCCCATTTCTCCACCTTCTTTCATTAGCTCTGTCTCCACTGTACACAGATTCACTTTGGGGAGTTCTCTAGTCTGTGCCTCAGGCTCACTTACAGAATTACATGCTGAGTATTTACTTCCCTCAGGTAGTTCTATTAGTTGCCAGCAGAAGAGGTGCTTTTGTGTTCCCTTCTCGAGTTTTTGTTCCTTTACCATTTAATCTCTGCCATATGTTGATTCCCTTTCATGAGCATGATCCTGTATTAAATAATTTTTTGCGTGCAGATAAAGGCAAACTTTATCAATCCCATTTTATGCTTAAAAAGAAAACAAGTCACAGAGGAGGAGGAAAAACAAAAAAGGAAGTCAAGATGGAAGGTAGAACTCAGGTCTCAAACAGGACAGGATTAGGCAGGCCTGAGAGCTGAGTCTGACATTTGGTTTATTTGCATGTAACGTGTACTTAATGTCCCAAGCTCAAAGCTCTCTGAGAAAACTGTGCTTGGAAGGTCATTTGTAGCCAGTAGGGAAATATAACAAGGGACATATGGGGAAAGGCTCAGAGGAAGAAAGGACACTAAACCAAGAGGCAAGGGATCTAGGTCCCATCAATGCACCTCTGCTTCTGTATGTGTGATATTGGGCATGTCACTTAGCGTCACTGAGCCTCAGCTACCACTGAAATTAAGATGGGATTGTTCAAAATTACCCGTGAAGTCCCTTTCAACTAAAAAAATTCTCTGATCATCCAAAAAAAATTTTCTGGGTCAAAATAGGCTTCGTAAGAGGAATGTGAAGATTAAAAGATAAAAAACTTTTCTCAGTTAAATATTTTCCTTGAAGGGCTACTTAAGGACTAAGTCAGTATCTGCAGCAGGTTTCTTAGGGCTTCCCTAATCTTCACATCCTGAGGCTTGTATTTACCTTCAAATGTCCTCTAATCTATGTGAGGTTTCAGAGCTGCTAAGAGAACAATGCCAGAGTCATTGTGTTCTAGGGGCTGGCAGGTTCTATCTGAATAAATTTAATTTCATCTTTCTTCTTTTGTGAATAAATCATTTTGCCCTTAGTATAGTGATCTGGGGCAATATTTCAGTACCAACCCTGCATGATACTTTTTGTTTCATGGCTGCACTAGAGATTATCCTAAAAGACACATGAGGCAATAAATCATAGCTAAGTAAACACTGCATTTAGAGAAAAAAAGAGGAGAATCTATATGCTAACACCACCACTGACTGACTATGTAATGTTAGATGGTCACTTACCCTCCTGAGTGACTCTGCTCACAGATGAAGTCAAAGGCGAAAGGCCAGTTCTGCCTTTTTCACTGACTTGGTGAGATGAATAAAGTGGGACGTTACCCGGATCCTATGTGTAAGTGTAGCCCACTTACTGTGCCCAAGAAGCTAAACGTGAATGTCCCTGATTAAGTGCTACTTGGAAATACCTGTGAGGACGGGAATTAGCACCATGTTCACCTTTCTGCCCAATAGGTTATGTGTTTTAGCTTGGACACAAAGGTGGAAGTAAAAGTCCAAAATAATCAGCCAAGTAATGATTCCAGAAGTTATTAATATTAATAATACTGTTGTTAATAACAGCAGGTTAAATGTATTAAATGTTTACAGTCAACATTCGAGTGCTCTGTACTTTGGCTATATTAACTCCTTTAACCTATTGTGGCAGGTAGAACTAGTGTCTGCACTGAACACCTAAGACAATTGTGGTCCAAAGGGGTTGAACCTACCCAAGATCACCTAGCAGTCAGTGGCAGAGCTACATTTTGAACCAAGATCCAGTTCTAGAATCCATTTGGATACAGAAGCAGGCAGTCAGCATCACAGCAGAAACAGCTAGGGCTGTGTCCCCAACCCAGTACTGGTCCTTGGCCTATTAGGGACCAGGCAGCAGAGCTCCGCCCCTCCATCTGTAGAAAAATTATCTTCCATGAAACTTAGGAAATGGGGGTGGGGGTTGGGGAGGCGCCTGCACAGCAGAAGCTTCATCTGTATTTGCAGCCGCTCTCCATCGCTCACATCACCGCCTGAGCTCTCCCCCACCATCCCCATCCATGGAAAAATTGTCTTCCGTGAAACCGGTCCCTGGTTCCAAAAAGGTTGGGGACTGCTTACTAGAGAAAGCCATCATCTTCATAAATATGTAGGTCAAAAACTTGATACTTAAAGAACACTCTGAGCATTGACATATTCTAGAGTTTTATACACAATCCTGATATTAGAAAGCTAAATCCCAGGGCAAAAAGAACATAGACAAAAAGCAGAACTTTAGATAGGTTACAACAGCAACTATTCTCCTGGTATTTCTATTAATAGTTAAGGATTATTATTCTCTTCTTTTTAAGGACTAAACAAATACCAGAAGTTAACCATATATTTTATGGTTGTCAATCACATAAAATTTGTATGTTTCTTAGTGCAGAAGGTGGGTTTAATCCTCCTTGTTGAATCTTTTAGCTATCTTTGCATAGCTCCTCTCCCAGATCTCCAGGTAAGATATAGATCACACACTGGCAAACTTTTTCTATAAGGCAGCAGATAGTAAATATGCTCAGCTTTTCAGGGCGCATAGTCTCTCTCACAGCTACTCAACTCTGCCAGTGTAGCAAGAAGTTGCTCATAGACAATATGTAAATGAATGGGAGTGGTTGTGTTGCAATAAAATTTTATTTGCAAAAAGAATCAACAGGCCTTTTGCCAATCCCTGATATATATATATAGTTGTCTGTATTAGGTAGGGTGACCAATTTACTCCATTTTGCCTGGGACTTTCCGAGGTTCAGCACTGAAAGTCCTGTGTCCCATGAAACCCCTCATTCAAAGGCAAACAGGAAAGATTGATTAGCGTAACTATTAGGTTGGTTCTATTTGTAATATACAATATTCCTGAAACACAGAGTACATCAAGTATGGTAAGAATCACCCATTCCCCCTTAAAATTGCCTTGGCTAAACTGTTATCTGTCAGCATAAAGTTAAAAATGACAAATACATTCTGTAAACCCCCAAGAATTATGCACATATAAGGGAAAGAGGCTAGATCCCAATTTTACTCTCCTGTATCTGGTTCCATACAAGGACTTTGTACTTCCTCCCACCATTGATCCTGTCTTCAGATAAAGCCACAAACCATGTTGGCAAGGTGTCTGAACATCTCAGGTGATGAAAGTCAAGTTACAATAGAATTGTTATTCTTGGACTAATTATTATTGTTCCATATTAGAGGGAGCCCCAGAGAGTCTGCTGAGTATCAGTGGATAAACAGCGGGGAGAATCTTTAGGGACTGAGATAATACGGAAGAAAAGCAACCTCAAACAGAACATTAATTTGACTGTTTTCTTGGCAGTTTTAGCCAACTCCTGTGTGGGTTTTTAGAGTGAAGTGTTAGAAACTACGGGAACCATCAGCACATGAATTTTCTACTATCAGAAATGTCCCCGACACACCAGGGCTGCAAGGAATAAGCAGAAGTTCCTGGTATTTAGAATAAGAAAACCGGCACGTACCATTGCTACCCATTGTAGCCTTGGATGAATCTCTGAACCCTGCAGCCTCGGTGTCCTGATCTTCCAAACAGTCATCATACCAAGCACTCCATAGAGTTGTGGTGAGAATCAAAGAGGATATCTTTGCAATTTGCCTGAGGTACAGAATACATCCTCACATGCATGATTTGATTTGCGACGATACCACCTCTTCCTGTGGGCCTTCATCACCAGGGAACCCAACCCCGCCTGGTGAGTCAGGAAAGGCATCCCAGAGATAGTTGCTTTTTTTGTTTGTTTGCTTGTGAAAAGCTAAAACATGATTAATATTTATTTAAAAGGAAAGGGGAAAGAGAGGCAGATGATGGAAAAGGCTCTGTGAAGATATGTTGATGAGAGTGACTAGAGACAAGAAAGAAGAGAGAGACAAAAGTTCAAAGAAGTAACAAATTCCATGAACTGGAGGGGAAGGGTCCATGGGGAAGAGTGGAGACAGCTGGAGTTGGAGAGGTGAGCCTGATCATGCAGGGGAGATGGAAAAAATTCTAATTTTAAAGCATATTGAGTGTCAAGTGTGCAGTTGATATGGGCTGTTTCTTGGCAACCAATGTCCATTCATCGTACTTCTAAGGACTGCTTCTAATTCCTCTCTAGGGAATCACTCCTAGAACACGTTAACAGGCTTCTAGGCCCTGTACTTCCGATGGCATCAATTTCACTCCTGGCTACAAGGGAGGACAAGCAGCTTACACACTGAAGTCTTTAATCCATCTTGAAGTCATTTTTGTATATGGTGAGAGACAGGGGTCCTGTTTCACTCTTCTGCATGTGGCTATGTAATTTTCCCAGCACTATTTATTGTTATTAGTATATAGAAATGCTACTATTTTGGAAAAAATAAAAAAGCCCATATTATTCTAGTTTGTAACCTAATTATCATAAAGAAGCCAGAACAATGCAGAAAGAAATTCAACCCAGAGCTCAGAAAAGTACAGAACATTAGGGAGTATGAGAGAAAAATCTGGTGAGAGACCAGGAGCAAAGGCAGGGTAGAAAGGGTGGGGAAGGTTTGAGGACAAAGTGAGAGGTCCCAAAGGGAGAAAGAATACCGATGACTTTCTGGAGCTCAGTTAGCTCTACCTGGGTTACTTTCCTGGGGAATACCTGGTCTTTTTCCTGAAGGAATTCTTGGAATAGGAGGGGCATGATAAAAATGATAAGAGTGTCTGGGCTTCATGACAATCGTCGTGGTGCTAAAGATCTTGAACTTATGTAGACTTCAGAAGCTATGGTGGCCTTCTCAGACATGGCACAGAATATAGCAGACAAATGGAGTAACAGGACAATCCAGTGTTTACCGTGGTGTATAATGTGGTCCTCCAATGAGATCTCCACAGATCCCCTTTAATTCTAGTTTTTGGGGGCCCAGAACTTTGGGAAACTTTTGCTCTCAATATGCAGCACATGAAGTTCTTTTTGCAGAGGACTGTTCTTGAAAGAGTCTGGGAATTTCCTTTCACCTAAGTCAATGAATGATGGGTTTGGGAGTTTGGAAGTTCTGTGTCTCTCGCCTTGGGTCAGCCCAATGCTAAGGTGCAACTTACACTCCTGTGGGATAAACTGAAGCAATTCTCTGTAAAACTTCACCAAAAATGCTCCTGCTTGGCTTCCCCTTTCTCTCACAGGTCTCCCTTGGAAGTCTTTTATGTACAAATCACCTGTACGATGCCCTCTGAGAGTCTGATTTGGGGGCAGTCGACCTATGACACTTCTCAATTTAATCAGTAAGTAGTTAAATTTGGAAGTCAAGTCTAATGCCTTTTAAACAGATAAAGATTTTGCTGAAAGAAAAACAGCTCAGAACACTTAATAAAGGTCATAATAATACAGCCAGCAAACATCTGGCCTTTTAATCAGATAAATTGGAAAACTTTGAAGATAATCCTTGCCTGCTACTCCAAAGCAGCAGAAACATTTTATGATTGATTTGCTATTAGGATTTTTAAGGAATGCTTTCCTATAAGAAATTTAAAAATGTATACACTTCTGATTATGCAAAAAAAATATTTAAGGCATAAATAAAAAGTAGATGGTAATTCACACATTTTCTTTACTAATAATCTTGTTGATTCCTTTGAACTTGCTGTATCAGAGTGTTAGGGCTGTCATAACAAAATGCCACACACTGAGAGACTGAAAAGCAGTCATTTATTTTCTTACAATTCTGAAGTCTGGAAGACTGAGATCAAGGTGTTGGCAGGTTTGGTTTCTCCTTAGGCCTCTCTCTTTGGCTTGGAGATGGATGCCTTCTTGCCGGATGCTCACGTGGCCTTCCTTCTGCATGTGTGCACACATCCTGCTGTCTTTCTGTATGTCCAAATTTCCTCTTCTTATAACGACACAGTCAGATTGAACTAGGGCCCATCTCAAGAACCTCATTTTAATTCAGTTACAACTTTAAAGGACATATCTCCAAATACAGTCCCATTTGGAGATACTGGTTATTAAGGCTTCAAAGTACGAATTTGGGGAAGAGGGGCATGATTCGGATAATAACAGTTGAATATGGAATAAGAATTTCAAGTGTGTAATACTTTTTGCTCTAGATTGAATGGGAAATGGTTTAATGAGAGAAAGACAAATATTTTTCATTATTTACATAGGTATACAGTTGAAGTTTAGTTAAAAGCCATTGAGGTATTTTGATTTGTTCTTAAATAATCTTTTGTTTAACAGATTTATTTTGAGAAATAAAAACAGGTTCGGGCCACCCATATGGAATTTGAATAGGGACTTGAATTACTTGGTAGGGATACAACTATCTTTTCAACAATTTTATATAAGCCCTCGTGAAGACATCAGTAATTAATAGGCTGGTTGGGGAGAATTGAAATCTTGCAATGTGGGAAGGGCATCATTTTGTAATTGTACAGTAGGATTGATTTACCATCAAGTAATCTCATCTCTCTCATGTCCAATATATACCTAAATATTTTTTAAACAGAGAGAAAATGTTAGCAAAAGACAGTTGAACGGCTATCACAACCCTACACAGGTAGGACCATCAAAAGCTGAAATACTGATATACGATGTTTGTGGTCACCCCACCAATTAAGTACCCTAACGGCTGAAGTGCTGGCAGAAGGTAGGGTAGACCTGGAGTGAGCTGTGGCATTGGTAAGCCATGAGCATCATCCACAGGCACAGGACTTGTAGAGAAGATGACTAAAGCCATTACCCAGAATTTCCTTCCTTATTGTGACATGTAAATATTTTTACTAACTTCCCTATTTTTTCTTGCTTTCCACCAAGATTGCATATGCATTGGTGTCATCTGACTTTGTAATTATTTTGTGGTTTGCGATATATCAGAATAGGATTGCCACCAAACTAAAAAAAGAAATAGATGTCGTCAGAAGTCTTGGAGTTGGAGCTTGAACAGAGTGGAAAGAGACGATTGGTTTCTTTGGAGGAGTGGAGTATTTTCAGCTGAACAAGAGTGGGCTAGTTTATCTTAGGAGGCTTTTGCATTGCACGTTATGTTTTGGTTTTGGTTTTGTCTGGGAAATAGTGGGGTATGGTGTGGTGGGCATGTTTCTTTTGTTCTGGCTGCTCCCGACCATAGAAGCCTCACTCTTTGAGGGAGTTCCTGCACTGTGTGGCCTAGTGGGACACAATGCGTAGCCTGTCTCTCAAAGCAGAAAAATCAAGTACTCCTGGAAGTCGTGGCTGTGGAGGAGTGGGCAGGTGAAGGAGGGTTAGCCAGTAAGACACTCTCAGCCAAGCTTTTGAATTCTGGAGAACAGTTGACAGACTCACAGCTGTGAGTTGACAAAAGCAGGGGCACAAAGACACCTGTGTTGTCAGCAGTTCAAGTGGCAGTGGCTTAAGCTAAGTTCATCCTATGGTTTGAGCTTGCCTGTCTTTGCTTGAGTCTAGTCTCCTTTGGTTCAGCCCTAGTTTTCTGGTCTGAATTTTGATAGTTACCCCAAGGCCTTCCAAATAAATTCCTTTTTGCTTGAGTTAGTCAATTTTTGCTGTGGCTTATAGCATTAAATTCTGATGAATAAGCTCTATTTCTACATTCATCCTCTCATCTTTCCCTCCTACTTTTCCAAGGTTTATTCTGCCATCAGAGCCTGGAAACCTTTCCCTTCATGACTTTTCTGGAATTTTCCCGCATTAGATATCCTCATTCCCATTCGTATCTACAGGATGGGACACCACTAGCCAACGCCTCCCTGCCAGCACTTTCTTGTGCCTTCTGCTACTGGGCAATCATCTGGTCCATATTCTGCCTCTTTGGTCTCTAGGCCTCTTTTTCCTTCCTCTTCTTTACTGTTTACATCCCTCCTGGGGTCTCTTCTTCCTTACATAAACTTCCTGATTCTTTGCACTATAATACCTACAGCACCTATTCCACATGTGATGACTTTGACTAAATACAGCTCTGCCTCAAGGCTGGCTGTTCTTCTCCCTGCTAAAACAGCCTATCTGAAGAATACAAAACACAAAACTTACCATCCCAGTGATTTGACTTGACAATTCAGTTCAAAAAGTAGAGTGAATAATTGTTTGAAAGTAAGTTTGTAGAGATTGATCTTCCTAGAAGTATATCCCTGAGAGCCTGTCCTTCCTAGGCTATTTTGTAATTGGCTGTCTTGATGGGAAGCAGAAAAGACTGAAAAAGAAACGGAATGAGAATTGTAAAGAGCTTTTAGGGAAGCGAACTATAAAAATATATTTGGACAAGTAGGATATGGGATGCTTTTGAAACCATATTCTCAATGGTGACCATTATAATGACTCCATGACTTTGCCCACCAACACTTAAATGCCCACCAAACACCTTTTTATAGCTTAGTGCCACTGACTGCTTGTAAGTTTTTGTACGTGTTTATTTGCAACTCTATTTTAAAATGAACTTCCATCAACTTAAGCATTGAACTAATTATCCTTAGGAAATATATCTGTTGACAGGCAAGTAGAGCAGACATCTCATTATTTCCTAATCATCACCACACTTCCATCCCTACTCTATGCCTTTATCCCAACATTGCCCTGCCCAGGATGTGATTCACAGTCCTGACCTGTGATCTACGTCCTACCCAATTTCAAGGTTCAGCTCAAGTTCTCATCTACAACTCTCCCTTGATTACCCACTCCTTTTCAGCATTTCTTATCCATCATAGTTTTCTTCTTACCCCAACCTCTACCTCTTTTAGACCGCCTTTTTAATTTATTCTCTATTGTCTCTTAATTTTTCTAATCTATGTACTCACTTAGACTCGGCCAATGTAGGATCAAACATGAGCTACCATGAATCAATGACTCTGTGAGGATGATGGTCGCCTATTGCCTGGCCCTCAATAAACATTCATGTGGATAATTTGCTGATTTGCTCACATGATCAGGAGACTGGGCCGTCTCACAATAGGCTGTCTGCAAGCTAGAGAAATGGAGAAGCTAGCAGTGTGACTCTCAGTATGAGGCCAAAGGCCTGAGAACCCCAGGACACTGCTGGTGCAAGTCCCAAGCCCAGAGGCCAAAGAATCTGGAGTTCTTATGAACAAGGACAGGAGAAGGCGGCATCTCACTCCGGAAGACACACACACAAATACTTTGCCCTTCTGCTACCTTTTTATTCCATTCGGGCCCCCAGTCTATCGGATGGCGTCTGCCCACATTGAGGACGGATTGTCCTCACCCAGGCCGCTGACTCACACGCCAGCCTCCTCCACAAACACCTTCACAGACATAGCCAGAAACGTTGCTGCACCAGCCATCTTGGTGCCCCTCAATCCAGGCAAGTTAACCCTTAACATCAGCCATCACGATGCTGTCTTTTCTCATTTTGCTGTATTTTCCATATTTTTATCTGTGTTCCTTAAAATCCTATTTTACATACTAAAATTTTTATGAAATTCAATTGTGTCTAATTGGCTGTTAAAACTAGTCATTGATGTTTTTTAAAATAGCTTTATTGAGATATAGTTACATACCATAAAATTCCCCCATTTTAAATGTACAATTCAATGCATTTTACCATCTAAAACAATCGTACAACCATCACCCCAATCTAATTTTAGCACAATTCCATCACCTTAAGGAAAGACCTTGTCAGCCCTTACATTTCCATTCCTTTTGTCCCGTTAGGCTATCAAAAGGAAAGTTCAGATTTTCCTGGGTTGACAGATACCCTTAGGCCAAAAGTTTCTTGCAAGTTTATGTATCTACCTGCATAAGCATTTTTTCTTTATTATTGGCTTAGTAATTCTTCACTGTCTTGATAAGTTTTTTCATGTTTTAAAGAAGTCTCAAAAAATACATTCTCTAGCTTTTTCACTTGTTTGCAACTGGAGTGTGTGTTTGAATAACCTAGTTCACATGACCAGAAACATAAAGCATCTCCCTGGTGCCTTGTTTTACTTCACTGCTTGGACTTAAGATGTAAGATTGCCTTTCAGGTGAATGACTGTCACGAGCAGGCTGGAGACCAGAGAGCACCCGATGGCTTGATGTGCATGTGTGTTTCTCGGCCCACATGCTCCAGTGAGTGCATCCTCTTCACTGGGATGGCTTGTACTTTGCAGGCTGGATCAGACTCTTTAAGGTCCACAGCAGTCTCCTGGAAATTTCCTCTGTGACTGGTGTAATTGCTGAAGACATGGTTGTTGGCCATTACCCAAAGAGAGAGGTTTTATCATTAAGGTATACTGTTTTGAAAATAGAACCTCAGGTTTGCTTCTTCTGGGAGGCCAAATCTTCCAAACCTGCATATATTTAGTCTATTTTCAAAATCGATAGCATCCATACAAGTTCTCCTACATATCTCAGAACCAATTCTTAATAGAAGCTCACAGGTATGAAGATCTTTCTATTAGAGGGTACCCTGGAAAGAAAATCCTCGTGCATACACATACCATGCAGTTCAGCTCAGAGAGGCCTTTGGCCACCTCCTGTCTTACTGTCCTGTGTAACACGATCATAACATCTAAACTCTTAATGGTAAGCAGCAGGGGCCTTGTCTTGATGACAACGAGACCAGGGGCCTTATCTGTCTTTTTCACTGCCGTACCTTCCCCCACTCAGAGCCTAGGACAGTCCCTGGTAGAACCTTAGGAATATTTATGGCCTCAAAAGGGTACCATGTTAATAAAGACTGAAAGCATTCAGACCACAGGTTTAGAGCAAAGGGTGGGGATTTAGAACATTGTAAGCATCTTGGAAGAAAACTGCCTCTTCAACCCTATGTATGTTGAAATCGTGTCCCTCTTCAAAGTCCTTTAAGTGTATATGACTCCAAATGAGCAGGAAACAGTGTGAGTAATTAATGTGCTCAAAGTGTCAATATTTCTTTAGGAACCAGCTGGGAACTTCTGAGAACACCAGATTTTCTTTACTCTAAAGCTGCATGATTATGGGCCACATATGCAGTGGCAGAGCATGAAAACCGAGAGCACAGCTTGATGTCGGGACAGATCTGAGTTCAAATCCTTGCTGTTACCCCTGGAGTTATGATGGCCTTCTCCACCCTTCCTCTCCTCCTCTGCAGAATGAATGTCCTAATGGACCCACCTCTTACAGTTGCTGCGGGATAATTAAGCACTTAACATAATGTCTGGTACATAGTGAAAGTGCGATGTGTGTTGATTTTTGTTAATTTTATTCCATAATTTGAAAAATAGCCATGATAATAATATTAATAATATTCCCATGGTTGTTTTAAGGATTGAAATAAACATGTAAAATATCTTCCAAGCTATTTTACTATAAATTGATGTTGATCACAAGACCAAACTGGATAAGAAAAAAATTTTTCAAATAAAATGGGCCTGTTGTTTGTCTGCAAGCACAGACACATGGAAGAATATATGTGTACTATGGAGCACTACTCAGCCATAAAAAGTGGTGAACTAATACCTTTTGTAACAACTTGGATGGAACCGGAGACCATTCTTCAAGTGAAGTATCAAAAGAATGGAAAAACAAACACCACATGTACTCACTATTAAACTGAACTAATCAACACACATGTGCACGTATGGTAGTAAAACTCAACAGAAACCGAGCAGCTGGGAAGGGTAGGGGGAATGGGTAAACACGCACCTTAACGGGTACAATGCACGCTATCTTGGTGATGGGCACACTTATAACTTTGACTCAAACTGCACAAAAGGAAATCATGTAACCAAAACATGTGTACCCTCCTAATATTCTGAAATAAAAATAACAATAATAATAAAAAAGAAATAGGGCAAGAACCAAATCAGAACAAAGGGAGGCAGGAAGGGATTCATTCACACACAGCTTTGCAGCTTTATGTAAGGTAAACTTTTAAGGCAGTGGTTCTAAAACTTTAGTATGTGTCACTTGAAGGATTTCTTAAAACACAGATCCTATCACACCCTGCTACCACCATTTCTGATTTTATAGTTTGGGGTGAGTCCCAGTAATTTACCTTTCCAGTGAGATGACCATAATGCTATACTACTGGCCTTGGACCACATTTTAAGAACCACTACCTTGATATTAAAAGTCACTCTCAGCGTTGGTTGCATCTTGAAATCATGTGGGGAGCTTTCACAGTTGCTGATATCTGGGCCCCACCTACGGAAGGTCTGATTTCATTGGTCAGGGGTCAGGGGTGGGATCTGAGTATCAGGAGTTTTAAGAGCTTTCCAGCTGACCCTAATGTGTAGAAGTTAAAAATTACTTCCCTAGGAATATCAGTTCTGGTATAGTTTAGAAAAGATGTATTCAATTATTCATCCAACAAATATCAATTGAGTACATACTGTAAGTCTAGCCCTGTGCTAGGTACTGGGAAAACATCTGTAAATAAGAGAGAGGAGGATTGCCACACTGATAACTAGTAATTGAAGTGACTAGTATACCGATGCATGTATGCGCAGAAAGCTGCTAAAGATTGTCGGGGTGTATGTGGAGGGCAATGAAGTTCAAGTGAGATAAGGCGTCACTTCTTGAACTTAGTTTTGAGGAAAGAGCATGATGTTTTGTGAGCAGAGTGGCAAGAACATTTCAGAGACAAAGAGGCCATTAGCTAAGGCCTGGAGTTGGGAATGGATGGTGGAACGAGACGAGGTAGGAGAAATGGGCTAGAATTGATTTTCATGCTTAGACTTAGTCTTCTGGACCCTGGGGAGACACTTTAGGATTTTAGGGCAAAAGTGACACAAATAGATTTGATCACCAGATCCATCAAGAGGTTAGAAAGACCTACCTGAGAGATGTTCTCTAGATAACAGTACAATCAAGACACCAGCTTCCTTCTGTTTAGTTAATCCCTCAACATCTGACTTAGAGTGCAAGGAAAAAGAAGGATGTATTTCTTTTCATTGCAAATCTACCTGTTTCAGATATTGAGAATGTTGGGAAAAAATTAATGGGGAGAAAGAAGACATTAGAGAGGAGGAAAAGGCAGTAGGAAAACGAGGCAGAAACGACATTGGGGCTTAAACCAGCTCAGAAATGGTGAATAAAAATTAAAGCTGTGGAAACCAGCTTCTCCACTTGCCTCTGGTCCTCTGAAACCCTTTCCCAGCCAGGCCAAAGGCCACATACCGTAGCCTGCACTGCCACCTGCAGGTAGAAATGTGGAAACGGCAGTGATCGCATCTCCTGGATTTTATCCTCAGCTTTGGAAAAACAAGATGTAACCAGCACGGGCCTGGTGTATCATCAATCTGCCCTCCACCTAGACCGTCATGTTACTTCTTTGTCATTGGTATTTAAGCCTAGTTTTTAAATTACTATTTTTCATGGGTCTTAAAAGGTACTTTTCCCACCCTCCCATTTTTACATCTGAAATCAGAATGTCTTGGAATCAATTGTCTGTCAATTTAATTGGTAGGATTTTTTTTTTTTCATTGTGATACGTAAAGAAGCATCTTACAACTGATGTCATCTTAGGCTTGGCCACATTTATTTTGCAAATATCAGAAGTGTGACCTCATGGAAAAGATTTCTTTTTTTTTTTGAGTGTGAAAGATCTGCCACTTTGAATCTTTAAAATCCTTTCTTAAATTTTGGTTCTGCATTACTCACTGGCTATTTGATTTTTGGCAAGTTAATTATTTCTCTGAGTCTCTATTTCTTCTTCTTTGATACTACTTATAAAATTTTGTCAGAGTTAAGTGAAATTACATCTAAAGTTCTTGAACAGATCCTAAAACATTAAAAAAAGATAGCTATTATTTCCAAATTAAAATCTCAAAAAACAGCTGCTTCTGCTACCACCTGAGTGAGTGAAAAGCATCCAGATGAAAACACTGTTCATTCTCAGAATGTGCTGTTGAACCCCCAGTGCAATCTGTGTGGATTAATAGCTGGAATTTATGAGAACTACTGCTGAGCGGCTTGCTTTATGTTGATACCAAAGGCATAAGAGTTCAGATGCAGTCTGTGGGGGCATTCATTTTAAATGCATCTATTTGGATGCCTAAAGTTTTAAGCAGAACCCAGTTATCTTTGCTCACTATAATTCAAAACCTCCTGTCACCAAACTGTGTTTTTCTTTCCTCTGCCCTTAAAACTATCCAGCTTGGTTTCTGCTTTATTCTGATAAAGCAGAATAAAACTATCCAGCTTGGTTTCTGCTTTATTCTGGAAGTGCAGGGCCCAGCCTTTCAAGTAAAACTGCTTTTCCAATATTTAAGGCAGCTGAGCATAAATGAAATAGAAAATGACAATGATAACAGGTAGTGTTAACGCAGCCTGCTGGATGCTGTTTATAGCTCTCCTAGCAATCACAGGGTGAAATAAAGCCCACGTTGAAGAGCAGTTTCTCTAATTGCTGCCAAGGGATGTAAGCAGCCTGGACTTGCAGCCTCCGTTAGCTCTGCAGTGGGGCAGCCCTCCGGAGCACCTGGACAGGAATGGAGCTTATAAAGCTGTCCTGAAGCAGGCTTTCATGTTTGCCAAGTGGCTGCCCCTTGAACTCCCTAATATCCCTTTTTTCTTAAGTGATATGAAATCCTACAGTTCAATTTCTTAGCACAAGTCCCAAGGAGAGAGAAGCAGCAATAGAGAAGGGAAGAAATCAAAGCTTCTCGTGGTGGGCTGCCACGTGCTTTCTTGGTAGCATCTTTGCATTTCTGGGGCTTATGTTGGGACAAGGAGCTGAGAGGACACAGATGGAGGCTTGTCCTGCCCAGGACTTGCCCCTCTGGGCCAATCTGCCACTACTGCTGGGCATCAGATAAGTGTACATGACCATTCTCTTACATAGATATTAAGTTCACTTTATACTTTGGGGTTCCAGGTTCTCAGTCAACAATCTTGGTAGTATGTGACAAAGTCATGGTTTGAATCTAGGTCAAAGTGACATCGATGCTTGTGTTTATTTCTGTGAAACAGTTCGACCTCACTGCGTTGCCTCACCCCAGGCAGGGATGACACCTGAATCCATAGCCTCCCACTCTCAAAGACCTTGTTGCGGATAGGATAAATTTTCACACTACTTGTGTATAAAGAATATGAACATTTGCTAACTTATCTATGCCTCAGGAAAGCCTGCTGTGATAAAACCACTGGGCTCATTTATAAATGAGAAACCACTGAGCCTATTACATGTGAGACATCATAGGGCTCATGTATCAGTGAGAAACTAGGGACCCAAAGATGCGATGTTGACTGGTCCCGGGTTACGCAGTGAAGCTCATACTCCAGCCCAGGATTTACGAGTCCCGTGTGTTGCCAATAAGGTGCATCATTCCAATTTTTATACTTAAAACGAATAAGCTGACATATAATTTCTAGCAGTATCAGATTATTGTAGCAAAAAATGGCTGTTTTGAGGTTTCTTGTTTCCGTAATAAACAAGGAGGAAATGGCAAGCGGTGAGAGATTGTGATAATTATTTAATGAACCCTGAAGTTCCTTTTCAGCCAATGTGAATTCGGATTTAATAAGTTTATGTTTCTCTAAACGTTTTCTTTAACTTTATAGAAAATTATAAAAATATGATGGATACCCTAAAAGCCCAGATTTCACTGCTACAGAATATATCCATGTGACAAGATTGCTCTTGTACCCCTTACAATTATATAAATAAAAAATTATAAAAATGAAGTACACCATGAGCTTTTAAGGGGAATTTAACAGTCTCTTGGATCTTGTGTGGCTCTGTTGTCCCTCTGCCATGATAATAAAAGACTAGAAATAGCAGCAAAATGTATTTGATTATTGCCTTGATCAAAGCTGCTATATTATCAGGGGGAGGAAATGTGTCAAAGCACTTTTTCTGTAAATATTTATGTCAGAGATAAATCATTATATTCTTCCTTTTTGAATCTTAAGGAACGAACTTTTATAAAATACAGTTTGTGGTATGCATATATGCCCATACCACAAATATATATGAATTAATTTGAGGGATACTCTAGATTTTTTAATCTGGATTTGTTTCCTCCTAAACTTTATCAAGGTATAATTGACAAAAATTGTATATATTTAAGCTGTACATTGTGATAATTTGATATACATATACTTGTGAAATGATTACGACAATCAAGTTAATAAATACATCCATACCACACGTAGTCACCACGTTGTGTGTGTATATGTGGTAAGGATACTTAGGATCCATCTCTCAGCAAATGTCAAGTAAGCAATACAGTATTATTAACTACAGCTACTACTCTGCACATTAGGTTCCCAGAACTCACTCACTTATAACTTACCTATAACTCAAAGTTTTTTATACTTTTGCCAACATTCCCCCATTGCCCCCAGCCCCTGGAAACCACTATTTTATTCTCTGTTACTCTGAGTTCAACTTTTTTTTTTAGATTCCACATATGAGTGAGATCATGCAGTAATTTCTTTCTGTGCCTGGTTTATTTCACTGAGCATGTTTTCCAGGTTCATCCATGGTGATGGTGTCCCAAATGATGTCCCAAATGACAGGATTTCCTTTTTTATGGCTGAATAATATTCCATTGTGTACATATACAATGTTTTCTTTGTAATTATGTTCTTATGCTGTCTGAGATGCAGACACATTTAGTAAAAATGAAATTCCCCTAGATGACCTCTTACTATCTCATGCACTCTAGCAGTGCCTGCATCCTTGGAGCTTGAGAAGTAGCAATAGGAGAGGCCCATAGGTTGAGGGAAAAGCAGGAAGGAGGCGGGGCAGGTGGAGACGTGGGATTGAAGTTCAGCTCAGATTCTCACCGAGATCATGACATTGAGCACGATGCTGCTCTCCGCTCATTGGGGTAAAAGCACTGATGTTGCAGAACTGTTATGAAGGTTAAGCTAGTTAATGTTTAGGACAAGCTAGGGCACTCTTTCCAAAGAGCCCCATTTATCATCCCATTGTGCAGAAGAGGAAATAGAGGTGCGGACAGAGCGAGTTTCCTGTAGAAGGTCACCCAACTTGTGAGTATTGAAGCCAAAATGAGAACTCAGTTGAGGGTGGCCTCCCCTTTCCCCTGTTCCATGCTTGCCTAAAATGCCCCACCAATGATTCCATGTCCTTTGCTCTCCTGGAACATTCTGATGTGTAATGAAGTTTTCTGAGCAGACCCAACCATCAAGACATGGCACACGACCAATGCTGGTCATAGTGCCAGATACAGTAATTGATACAGGTGCATCCACCAGCATTTGAGCTTCGGTTTTAGCCTTTCCTGAGTATAGCAATGGGAATTACACCCCCACCCCTACTGCCCAGCCTCAGCATCTCTGGTGAAGCCTATCAAACAGAAACCAGAATTTACCTTTAATCGTTAAAATTTTAAATCAGTAAATAAAAGTCTATCCCACAAAATTACTGCTGAGTCAAATGTTTTAGAAGATAATCTTTCAAAAATCAAGAAATACATTATGTCTATCTTATATATAATATTTCATAAAATAGAAGATAGAAGCCTAACTCATTTTCTGAATCTGATAATAATGTTGCCGCAAAACTAAGAAATAACAGCACAAAAATTATGTAATCTTTCTCTTGAATACAAATTCAGAAATCCTGAATATTAGCAAATAAAAGCCATCACTTTATTACTTTTAAATTATGATCAAGGAGGATTTGTCAAAAAAATTCATGGATGATTTAACATGAGAAAAAATGTTATGAATGAAATTTACCACATAAACTAATTAAAGAATAAGACCTACCTTTATATACCTAAGTATATACAAAACAATCATTTGATAAAATTCAATATATATTCAAGATTTACACACATATACATAGTATAAAAGGCAGCAACCTTACTTAAAAAGATTATCTAATTCAACCTTAGAAAAATCATGATACTTAATAGTGAAATGTAGAGCCATTCTTTTTCAAGTTAGGAATAAAGCAATGATGGCCTGAGTTCAGTACAAAATAAAAAAAAATAAAAATTACTCTAACAAATTATATACTAGACCGCTACAGAGGGGAAAAAATTTTACTGAATGATGCAAAGAAATCATGAAGCAAGTTCTTGAATTAGAAGACATATTTGTATAATGGTATCAATTATTTTAAAATTAATATATGAATTCCATGCCATTCTAATCAAAATCCTATCAGTATATTTGGTAGGACTTGAAGTTCTCATTCTAAAATTTATATGGAAAGCATAAGGCAAAAGGAGCCAAGATAATTTTGAATTAGAACAAGGTAGAAGAACTCTCTGAACCAGATATTAATATTTATTATCGAGTAATACCAATTACGATAGTATCAGTGCATAGAAGAAAAAAAGCAAGTCCAGGTAAAATAATGTACCTGATACTACTTACATAAATTATAAAATACACTAAAACAATGTGATATAGATACATATGGAAGCAAAGACACAAGGAAAATATAAAAATATTGATGGGAATACTATACGTTAAATTTCAGGTCAGTTGTTCCTTCTAACGGGAAGAAAGGGGTACAGAGTCACAGGGGCTGCAGCTGCAATTGTAATGTTTTATAAAAAACAAAAAAACATCTAATGCAGAGTTTCCCAGTTTTCTCTGTTCATCGCACCCTTATTATCTCAATTATTTTTTCCTAGCACTCCAGGCTGAAAGATTTAAAAGGTTCTCTTTATTAAGTACTATAGTTAGAATTTCAACAAAAATAAACACACTATATGTTAGAAGATGTTAAGTGAAATGGGAAACTATTAGAGGGAACACAGGGAGAGTGCATGTGCATGTGTGTATTGGGGGATTGCGACTGACCAAATAAAAAACTAGGGTCTGAATATTCAAAAGTCATCAAATGCACTTTGGTTTGGCAAATGTATTTACGAATGCAATGGGCATACACCTGAACCCCCATCCTGTACTGTTCTTACATGGTATCTCCACCATTTGGTATAGCTTTTTACCCCCCCATGATCTGGTATATTTTCACGGCCTCTGCGGTGTCTAGAGTTAGAGGTGCCCCCCTCCATCCCCACCTAAGTTAACATGTACACTGTCTGGTCATTGTTCAGAAGGTCCACATATTCTAATCAAAGAAAATGTGAGCAAAAATTCAGCAATTAATTTCCTATTTCCTAGATGCCCAGATATGCACCTGCAAGGTATAGTCTTCCTAGACTGATACAATTAGGTAAATTCTCTTAGTCCATTTAGCATTGCTATAAGGGAATCTCTGAGAGGACTCCGGCTGCTTCCACTCATGGCAGAAATTGGAAGAGGAGTTGGCGTGTGCAAAGATCACATGGTGAGAGAGGAAGCAAGAGAGACAGGGGATTGGGGTGGGGGTGGAGGGGTACCAGGCTTCCTTTTGTTTGTTTGTTTTAAACAATCAGCTCCCATGGGAACTATAGAGTGAGAACCCACTCACCCCTGAGGGAGGGCATTAATCTACTCATGAGGTATCCACTCCATGACCCAAACACCTCTCATTAGGCCCCACCTCCAACATATGGGATCAAATTTCAACATGAGATAGCATAGCAATCTCTCAGGGCAACAACCTGACTACACGGGAGACAACACACGGCTTCATGTCTCACCCAAAGAGCCTCAGGGAAATCCAGTGGAGAAAGGCTGAAATGCAAAGTGATGCAACCTAAATTCAAAACAGAGTTCCTGAGTGGGGAAGAATTTGAGACACGTTCTCACATAAAGGGAAACAGAACAAGAGGAACTGTTTTCTCCAAGCAGAACAGACAGTATGAAAAACAAGGGAAGCTTTCTCCACACTGCCTCACATTCAGTAGATGCTCACAGAATTCATTTAATTTTAATAAAATGTGATCAACTTGCTACAACTGCTTTCTTGACTGAGCTTTTTGCCTAGCTGGAATAATAAAAGTACAAGAGAGTACATGAAGCCTCAAAGAATTTTTATCGCCGAAAAATTTTCTCAATCAGGGTCATGTTGAGAATTCCGCAAGTATTAAAATGAGGCAAAATAATGTTTTCAAAGGCAAAGTGCAAACACAAATAGGCAAATGGAAGTTTCTTTTACACGGTTAGGATGTCTCACAATCTCCTTTGATCTCTACAATGATCATGCAATATAAATGAACTGGTAAGTTTCTGAAGGGAAAATGACTTGTCTTGCCTAACAGGAATGTTCATAGAATTGTCATTTATGTAGCAAAGAAAACACTGGGAACGGCCCAGATCTGGCAGTTTCTACTTTAAAACTGTGTGGGCAGAAGGCTCTATTGCATCAACTGATGTCATTGTACCCAAGAGCAGATCTGCAAACTTATTTGTCCATATTGAATCTGTAATAAAATGAGACGGAAAAAAGGTGATGCAATGAATTATTAATACATAAAGCTAGTATTCATTTTTTAATAACAGCCCTTTATTCTGATATTTTTATCATGTAATAGTTGATGGTAGAGAGATTTTATGTGTGTGTATTTACTTGACAGAATTTGAATCTACAGTTTATTTTAATCCTCTGATTTGTTAAAAATGTATTTTTTACTGATAAAATTAAAAATTTGGGTACAATTGACCTAAAAAAGTTTATATGATCATTTTTTCTCCTCTCAAGATACTAAACTGGACTGCAACTATGAATGATCTAAATTTTACAGAAAGCACAAAAACATTTGCAGGATGAAAGATCAAACAACACATCAAGAAGTCAATTTTTATCAGCGTGTCAATAAGAGGTCAAAAAAGTTTGATTCACAGCCATTGACTAGAGTGCTTTTCTGCTGTGTGTAGTTGTAGGGCAAGCTTGAAATTCACAACTTAGCAGAAAAAGTAAAAGATCTGTGGGAAAATGGCAAGAAATTTGTCATTGTTCAAATCTAGTACTTAGCCTTGGGGCTGAGTTTAATATTAATCTTGATGGAGGCCTGTTTGCAGTGGGACAGAGAATAAAAGAAATGCACCCAGGATTTATTGAGCATGTGGTCAAAATCCATTTTTGCAGGGCTATTTTTCTTCTGCAAAAAATGATTAGAAGAGGAAAAAACAAAAGCTTAAAATTGGTGTCAAGCTCTTTATTCCATCCATTTGGGATTAGCTGGAAGATAAATATGTCTGTTTATAATATATCACTTCTGATGAAGTCGGAAAGATGGAGAGGAGAAAAGTATCAAGTAGGCAGGGGTTTGTGCAGATTTAGCTGAAGTCCTAACAGTAGAGTTTGCCAAGTGGTAAGGGACTATCAGGGAATTTTTATTGACTGAATTTGATACACAAGCTGAGTACAGTTCTTAATCAATTCTATGAGAAAATAAATGTTACAAAATGAGAATATATCACTCTTTCCTGTCTAAGATTTATAGATAAAGAAATTTTTCTCATCTGTTAACAAAACATATGATACCCTAAAACATTGATCATTGTCAAATTTGGGGGCCTGTATTAAATTGCAATTGTGCAATTAGACCAGTGAGCTATATATCCATTTCCATATTAGCTGAAGAGAGGCAATGGATACTCACACCTCCTGCATCTTTTCTAAAGACAGAGGCTTCAACACAGTTTCTCAAAATTTGTTCATTGTTCTACCAAGCACTGTGTTGGATCGAGAGGTATAATTTGAGAGAAGATGGCAGACATTGCGATTTTCCCTTTTCAACTTCATTTCTGATTATTCTCAGGATACTCTGCTTCATGATGTTAGTTCAAGTGTTCAGTGCTCATCTCCTTACTTTGCACATGTCAAATGACTGCTTGTTGCAGGTAAAACTATGTATCCAGTCTTAGTGAACTTCTAACAGGAAGTTCGTAAAAGAGAAAATAGTACAGTGGGAAATATGTGTGCATGGTTTTGTGCAGCTCTAGGTGTTATGGATATATTTTTGGTAATATTTCTCACCTACTTGAAAAATTCCAACTTATCATGTACTAATAGACCGGATATAGGACATTATAAATGATCTGAGAGCTGATTTCACTTCTTGCAGTGTTCACAGAAAAGATTTGAAATATGCTATCTCCATGAGGACTGTTTTTTAACCATTGTTTTCTTCATAAATGCATTTTGCTCCATAAATGTTTCTGGTCTACTCTTTTTATATATATATCTGCCCTGTATAGTATTTGTAACAGAGTCCTTTGCATCCTTTAAGCATCTAGCCTTTAAATTGATAGTGGCTGTGTGTACATTTTCCCACCAAGTCCCAATGGTTTCATTTTTTCCATTGATTCTTGGCATTGTTTTCACATTTAGCAGAAGATTTTCCTTAAGGGGAAGATGTAGATGTTTCATCATCACTCTCCAAACCAAGTTCTTTGGAAGTTGGAAAAACCATTTGGATGATAGTTGTTAGCTGAGGTCTACATTAAGCAAATATATAACGTAAAGAACTCAGACTGTCACACGCTTATTTACTCCTACACTCCCAGGCCAAGTCAGGCTAGACTGAATGGTATTTAATCAAGATCAATGAATTGGTCTGCAATAGGCTAGATCATTGAACAAAGCAGTTCCTTAAAACTCCTTAGTACACTGATGTACCTGGGAACTATGGTTTATAGCCTGTGGCATCGTTTGGCGGATTCTTTCATAAGCATTCAACTATTCAAATCAAAACACTATCAACTTCTCATAGGACAATACATGCTACAGACATTCCCCATTAGTGTCAGTGTCTAGCAGATTCTAGAATATTTGTCCCCCCATTTTTTTATTGAGGGCTCCTTTCCAATATCTAATGTTTCAATGATTTAAGCTATTGTTTATTAAGAAGTTTATCTGTTTCTAAGATATGTTTTTCCTAACCATAACGTTAAAAAATTTCATACAGTTCATATGTTTTGAGGAAATTTATAGAAGCCACAGATTACATGATACTCCCCCCACATACACACACACATACTTATAAAAAATCTCCAAGATGCTAAGAACACAGTTCCAGGTAGGAATCTCACTGAATTCTTTTTCAATTCTATAGTAAATATAGTTACAGTTATTCAAGTCCAGTGATTAGTGTGACAAGGCTGGAGGAAGACAGGACCTAAACTTAAGGAGTCTTACAGTGGAAAAGGTGGGGAAGAAACAAGATACGTTATCCTAGTAAGGAATGTTCTCCACTTATGGGTAGTGTGGCGATTTAGATTACTTCCTCGGTCAAATTTCACATTTTCTCTTTATGATGGGTGGTGAATTGGGGTTAATTGAGGGTTCTTAAATCCATAACAATCTGGCTCAAAATTCCATCCTATCTCATGATTTTCCTCTCTTCTCTTCGTGTCCGGACAGGGATCACAGCACAGGGCAAGGACACGTGAATCGCATTGCTCTGTCTTGCCCTTATTCCTCACAAGCAGGCTGGCCCCTTACTCCCAGCTCTTTGGCTTCCAGGGAAAAATGCTCCTGGAATCTCTTCTGAGCCATGAGATCTACACAAGCTCTGGTGTATCTGGGTATGATTTCTAGGGTGCTTCCTCCTGCCTATACGTCATGCTCCCACCTTCCACTGGAATTGTTCCCCACACCCCAAGCCTGGCAGGACAGGGCTTCCGCACTGGCCTCCAGGGCATGAGCGTCATTCCCTCATCACAACTGGTCTTTCACCTAAAGCTGTTGACTGAACGAGGATCTAGAAATCCCCTCAGTTCAGCGGCAGGTATGTTGTTTTGTGAATATTATTTATCCAAATTACCATTTGAAACTCATAAAACATTGTAGGGGTGGAGAAGAAATGGAGATTTGTTTCCTACGTAGTCATCAGTAGGAGGTTTAGTCCTATTCAACTGACCCTTCTGTCTGCAAGCCAGAAATCCGTGATGCTCTTTAAGTGCTATCTGGCAATTGAAGTATCCTGTATTGGAAGGTGTTTCTTTGAAATTACAGTTTGCCATATTTACCATATCTCCCTCCAAAGGCCTAAGTTTATAATAAACCATAGTACTTAAGAGATCCATCTATACAAAAATACTATATCCAGAAAGATGATCACGATGGCTAACTAGAGGTGACCAGCACCCACCTCCTCTATAATGAAGGACCAAAACAGTGACTAAATGACCACATATCAGATAGAGAATCTAAGGCAAAACAGTGGAATTCAGCAACAAAGTGGCAAAGACCCTCTGAGACATGGAAACTTGAGAGAGCAGCATAAAAAGGTAACCAAACCTGCTGGCAGAGATCAACTCAAGAGCCAAGAGAGACTTACCAGGGTCAAGAACAGGTAAGCAGGAGACTCCCAGTACTCCACACTCCCCAAAATCCCTGCACTGCCAAGTGCAGGAGAGCCCCTCAGCCCTCACTGTCCATGAGCCAAGGGCAGGGAATCGCCTGAAGCCCACACACTGCATTTTTCCAGAGAAGGAAGAAAAGGGCTGCAAACAGAGTGAGTTGGCAGTTAGGCCGTGAGGGTTAACCCCAGGTGACAAAGACACACCTTGTACAGCCTGACTGGCTGAGCTGGCACGTGTTATGTGACGAGCTTGTTTCCGGGTAATGAGAAACTGTTTACTAAGCGTTCGAGGGTTTTGGTGAAAGAACTGCTGGGATGTCACACTATTTTTAAAGGCATTAGTGGAATATACATGGTAGGAAACCGAACGATCAATGGCATTATTTCCTTCTGTCAGAGGTCCAGGCAAAGGGGTATGAGCACGAACATGAGAAATGAAGAGAGGGTGTCGCTGGCTGTCTAACAAGTGCTGTAGAACAAGGAACTGTTGAAGTTTGATTAGGTATATCCTTAATGATAGCATTTTGGATATGGAGAATGGAATAGAATACATAATGGGAGTCAGTGATGATGTTTAGGGGTTCTAATAAAAACGTTTTTAAAGCTAATATATACGTCCCTAATTCTGTTTGTTGAGTGGAGAGAAAGCTGGAGGTGGATAAATATTCCCAATCACCATCTTTCCACGCCATTCCTGCTTTAGGTGATCGACCTGAGCCATCTATGAACACTGTCCAGGTGGCAGGAAGAGGTGCAGGGGAGAGTTTTGCAAGCAGTTGTACAGGAAGTAAGGAGAGAGTGGAGAGAAGCTTGTCAGAGGGGCAATGGAAGGAAAAAGAACCTATGTAACTTGCAAAGGCTGATTGACAAAGTAAGGAATTATGTAAAGTTGCTTCAAAACAGTTTTTAAGAATACGGAGATATGTAATGTGTGGATCTAATCCAAGCACTTGTTGTGTACCACAGCGTCCCTTAATAATTAAAGAGGCAAAGAGAACTAGAAGGGGAGAAAAGGTTTTGGGGGGAGTGTGAAGTAGAAATAACCCTTCCGAAGAACAATGTGAGGTGTTAATTGGCCTATAAGAGCAGTTGGA
>CAUYSK010059670.1:0-34131 GCA_963575035.1 Avahi laniger | reverse complement strand
ACTCCTGGGCTCAAGCAATCCTTCTGCCTCAGCCTCCCGAGTAGCTGGGACTATAGGCATGCGCCACCATGCCCGGCTAATTTTTTCTATATATTTTTAGTTGTCCGATTAATTTCTTTCTTTTTTTAGTAGAGACAGGGTCTTGCTCTTTCTCAGGCTAGTCTCGAACTCCTGACCTTGAGAGTGATTTACCCGCCTCAGCCTCCCAGAGTGCTAGGATTACAGGCGTGAGCCACCGCGCCCGGCCCGCTTCCATTTATTTTTAAGTCCCAGGTTTAGTTGAAATCTAGAACTATGGTTTTAGATTTTTTTCTCTTTCAAAAGATCTACCTCTTCTATTTTATAATTCTATATAACAACATTAAATTCACAGTCATATTTAATCATTAAATCATTTAAATAAATCATTATTTAAAGTTAACTCAGTTGTACTAGATTCTTGGTTCATTAATGTTTCTTTTATCACATGTCTTCTTATATTCTGGAGTATGTCCCTAAGTACATACATTTTTTTTTAAACAAACTTTTAGTCTGGAGGATTCTTTTTGCCCTGATATCCAAGCCATACCTTAGCTCTATAAAGAACTCTAAATTCAAAATATTCCTGTACAGTACTTTGTACACTTTGTCTTGTTTTTCATAAGTAACAGATGAGACATACGATGCCTATAAGATTATGATTGCTTTATAGGTAAACTTTTTCTCTCTGCAAGCCAGTAGGAATTTCTATCATCGGAGTTCAACACTGTCACCATGACATGTCTGGGTAACATCTTTTTTCTACAATATTCCTGTAAAGCACTTGTCAGAACCCTTCCACCTAAAGGCCTAAGATTTCCTTAAACTTTGGGGGAAATTCTGTTTTTTTTCTTTACTTTTTATCATTTCTTCCTCACGTTCTTTGCCTTCTAAATTTCCTTTAGACAAGATGGTTTTCTTAGGTCGATCCTCTATATCCCAAATTCCATTTCATAATTTTTTCACTTTGGTCTTTTAGACTGGGTTTTAGACAAATCCATTGGCTTGATCTCCCAAATCACTAATTTAGTCTTTAGCCTTGTCCCATGTAGCCATTCTATTAAGATGTGTACTTTACATTTCTGCAGCTACAGTGGCAGTTTTTAAAAAGGTCACAGGACTCTTTTTTTTTTTTTAACAGCAGTCTATGCTTGTTTTATGGATTTTCAAAGCTTTTTGAATCATTAAGGATACAATTTAAGATTTGTTAAGGATTCAATTACACTTTTTAAAAGTTCTCCTCTGTGTCTTATATTACCTCTCTTGACGTAAGAGGAAAAGTTCCCAGTCATGCAATTCATGGTTTTGGTTTTCTTAAAAAGTTTAGTGCTGCTTAGTAGTCTGCTTATATTTTATAAACGAGGCCTTAGATCTGTACTGCACAGTATGGTAGCCACTATCCCCATGTGGCTATTTAAATTGAATAAAAACTAAATAAAATTAAAATTCAATTCCTCAGTTGTATTGGTCACATTTCTAGTGCTCAACAGATACGTGTGGCTATTGGTTACTACACTGGATAACACTGATATGGAATATTTACATCATCACACAAATGCTTATTGGACAACACTGGCAGAGATCAATCAGCATTAGATATAGAATGGGTCACTAAAACAAACTGGGAATCACTATTGCCCTGGAAGTGAATTCAGATATTAATTATATAATCCCTGGCTCTGATTGATAGAATAAAAATTAATAGCATCTATAATAGCTTTTGCTTTAGTATATACAGAAAGCATGTTACTTCGAAGTACAGTTCCTTTGTTAAGCTCCAAGATCAAAAGTGATCAGGTATACTGTTCATTCTTTCTTGGCATTTCCTCGCTTTTAAAGAGTTGTTCTGACTTTATCTTGACATTATTCTAAAGTTTTGCTGAAGAAATCTTGACTTCCACCCACATTGTATCACAGATTCATATATTGTTTAGTTGTATCAGTTTAAACCTAGCTACTTTATAACTTAAATTTCCTTTTCTTATAAAGATAAGACTTACATTACTTTCATTTTTGTTTAACCACTCAATGCATGTGTTACAAGGGTCTCCACATTCAGATATATAAGGAAGCAGCTTGCTCATTTCTTATAAATGATTGGGCCTTTGTCAGAAGTCACTGGCTGGGTTAAAACAGTCCCCTTTAGGTATATGTTCGGTTTTTCAGAATTCTACCCCTTCTACTTCTCCCAAGATAAGAGTCTGAGTAGACAAGGGAGTTCAACTATCTCCCTTCAGAGAAGGGGCCTGTCTTTGTGCTGCACTCCTCAATGCTTTTTTCTGCTGACAGCACCTTCTTCAGATTTTTAATATCATGGGGTTTTTTGAGTATTTTTTTCTTCTGTCTTTTCACTGACATTTGGGGGAAAAAGGAAGGTAAGTGCAGTTTTCAGTTAGCTATTTTGACTTAGAAAACTTAGTAAAATTTGACTGAAGGCCTTTATAAATGTGTTCCCAGAGAACCCTTAAAATTAGAATGAACTACCACATTAAGCCAATAATTTTTTGTTTAAACATACTAAGAAACAGCTGTCCTTCAAATCTTCATACAAGGGACAAAGAACTGCCCATGTTTCAACAATAATTAGTTTGAATTCAAGCAACAGCACTGCAAATGTAAAAGTAACCATAATATTCTTTTATATAGATTATAAATGACCACTTATCCCCTATGCCTATTCTAACTTCATTAAAAACTACATCCAGCATTATTATGTCACTCAAGTTTACAGGAAACATGACATCATATTACTATAGTGTCTTATGATAAAGGTTAATGATGGTATACTGAACATTCACATGTATAAGTATATACTATTATGTCAAATATATTACTCAAATTGATGACTTCAGGAACATGAGTAATTTTAAAACAAACAGGTCAGCCACCTGGTAGGAGAGGGCTGAGCATTTTATAATACATAAAGCTTCACAGAACAACAAAGTATTTAGCTTAGCTTGGTATTTCATATCCGTGTTGTTGTGAAAGGTGTATAATATCAAATGACCTTCAAAACCATTTGATTAATATCAAGTTATAATAGAATTATACTGCTGATGGGCCATCACTTGAAAATTATTATACATACATAGCTCCATCACCTACAAAGAAATACCTCCTTATTTGACATATCACTCTGAAAAAACAAAAATAACCAAAACAAAAAACCTTTCATACAATTTAGTTCAAAAAGGACAATTTGAATAATTATATTTACTTTAGAATGTAATCCTAACTATTCCAACTAGAAGTAAACCTAAGTGAAATATCAAAGACAATGTTCACCATAAAGTTCTAAAAATGTCATTTTGCCTCATGAATAAGCAGATACCTTAGAAAAGACTTAGGATTGAGGTTGAGATAATCAGCTCCAAAGCTATGGGAAAGTCCAAGTTCACTCCTGGTATTTTTAGAAGCCAAAAATCCTACAGGGACCAAATTAATCACTGCCAGAAAAATCAAATCACACTGATTGCTTTTGGCCCAAAGAAGGATTATCTGAAATTGTATTGTGTATTTAAATAGTTAAGATGATATGTCAGGGTGCTTTCTTACATCCACTTATGTCATTTCTGAAAAGACGGGCTGGTCATCTGGGTACCTTTATCTGTCCCCAAAAGCTGTGACTTAAAGGTTATTTTAAAATATTTCACATTTCTCAGGATAATGTTACACTTGACAAAAAGAAACAGTATTGACTAGGAGAAGTCGGTGACATTCTCTTGATCTGGGTGATGGTTATACAATTTTGTTCACTGTGTGAAAATTCACTGAACTGTGTTATGATCAATACACATTTCTGTATGTCTGTCATACGTCAACAAGTTTATTAAATGAAAGTGCTCCATGTTTACCTTTTTTTCACTTTTAAAATTAGTTATTAGACTGAGATTCCTGAATGAAGACTTCATATCATACTTACGTTTTGTCAGTGCTTGGTACATAATAGGGGCTAGGTGCTCAATAAAGCCAGGTGAATTAACACAGATCAGTAATCAAATGTACAATGTCAATAAGAACTCCTTGATTTCCATTCTTTCATGCCACCTCATAGAATTGCTGCTACTGGGTACATATTACATACCATGAGTAGTTTAAAAATGCTTGAGTCCTTGTCTCTGAGACATGAATAGTATTTGTGCATATGTGTGAGAAACAAAGAGGCCAAACATGTACTCTAATCACTAATATGACATGCACCATATGTATGGTGAGGGCAATAAATACCATAGGGAAGGAGAGAGACATTCCAGACAGGATTAACCAGGAAAGGCATAGCTGAGGGAATAGCATGTGAGCATGACAAACATCTAACAAGATGAAGGAATGGACTAATATTTATAAAATGCTGAACACTATATGTCAGGTACCATGTGAGCATTTTCATAAACCTTACTTAATCCTGACAATACAACTAAACCCACCTAGACCCTGAGAGATTAATTATTAATAATTTGGCCAAGATCATACACCCAGTAGATAGCAGAGAATTTGACCTAAACTTTTTGACTCCAAAATCAAGATCTTTTACTACACCATGTTACCATAATAGACATGGTCTTGAATAAGAGTTTGATTCTTTTGGCCAAAAAATCCAAAAATTCGCATCTGAACTCTGACAAAAACAGGAATTTTTTTCTACCCAATGCATACACTTCAAAATGTTTTTATTCTTCAAATAAAAACAAATAAACCAACTATAATACATGTCTACTTACAAGAATGATGACCTAAATTGACGGTACTGGAATTTTTAACTCCCAGCTTAAGATGAATCCATTCAGCTATCCTTTTTGGTAAGAAGGTCTTAGTCAACCACAGTCTTCTACCTGGAGAGCCTATTACATAAGACAGGCTTTCATTCTTATGCTTTTGCCACCACTTAATGTAATAAATTCATTTTGGCAATAAGCATAAATACCTTTTTATAATCTTGTTTTGGAATAATCATTCAAAAAAAACTTCACAGACTCTTAATCCTTGTCCTTTAAGTATTTTTATTCATTCACTCAAACTTTATTGAGGAAACTTCAATGTGTCAGGAATTTTTCCCTCAAAGATGAATTAGAAAGAAGTCCCATTTTCAAAAGATTGCCCAGCATAACAATTTTACCTGATTATTTTCTGTTTGTTTTGTTTTTACAGTAAACTTATTCAACTTCCTGACCCACAACCTACAAACTCATGCACCCATTCTATCTGATTTCATTCAACTTCCCCTACTTCTCTTTGACTCTTCAACCCCAAGCTCTACTATCTCAGTGGGGATAACACTTTACCAATTATTCTTTTTCTCTCCCTTTATTTCTGAATTATTATGGTACTACTCTTGTCACAGCATTTAATACACTGTTATAAATATTTGGTTTATTCAGTCACCAACTACTTACCGAACACTTCCTATGTACCAACCCCTAGTCTGGGGTATTGAGGATACAAAAAAAATTCTTGCCTTTATGGATATTATATTATAAGGTGAGCTCCAAATAAAATAAATAAACAATATGTCAGAAAGTAATGAGAAGGCTATGAAAATTAAAGTAATGTAACAGTTCACTTTTGCTGATGAATTGAAACATGGAATGTGAGAAAAGGCCAAGAGTCAAGGATGAGTCTTATATTTTTGGCTTGAGGAACTACGTAAGTGGTGGAGTCATTTATGGAGTTAGAGGACACTGCAGGAGGAAAAGGGTTCAGAGGAAAAAAATAAAAATTCTTTCTTTGTCATGTTATGCTTGAGATGCCTTTTAGAAATCCAAGAACAGAGGTCAAGTGGGTAAATATACCACTGCAGTTAAGCAGAGTTTCAGCTGGAGCTTGAGATCTGGGAGTCATAAGCATAAAGATGGTATTTAAAGCCACGGTCTCAGCTGAATGAAGAAATTATTTCAAGACAGTGTTTGAGAGGCAAATGTTGCTGAGTAAATTGAGTACGATAAGGACTGAGCATTCTTTTTCTAATGGACTTTATTTCTTAGAGAAGTTTTAGGTTCACAGCAAAATTGGGAGGCAAGTACAGAATTTCTCATATACCCCCAACCCCAACACATGCAGATCCTCCCTCATTATCAACATCTTCCCCTAGTGGTACATTTGTTACTGCCTATGAGCCTACATTGACACATCGTTATCACCCAAAACCACTGAGCATTATTAACCAAGGAATTCACAGCACAGAGATCAATGACCTTGACTAGAGTAGTTTTAGCAGAATGGTGGATATGAAAATTATCTAGATAGAGTTGGAAATAATGAGAGGTAAACAAGTGGAGAATCAGAGGCTTTTCTACAAAGAGGAAGAAAGAAATAGGATGGTAGGTAGAAAAGAACATAGGTTCTATGCGGGATTTTTAGAAAATTGTAGTAACTCATTAGAGAAGGAAAGACTGATGATGCAAGAGAACACGGACAGCTAAGGAGCCTTATGCCTTCAAGTCCTTAGGTAGGCAAGAGAGGATGAACTCCAGGGTGCAAGAGGAGGGGCTAGCTTTAGGGAGGGACAAGCATTTCATCTATTGTAATTTTAAGGTAGAATATATGGGTACAGATGAGGTAGTCTGGTAGATGTGGTAGTGGAATAATAGAAAGCTGATGTCTAAGGAGGATTAGGATTCTGTCAGGTGAGTACCACAGAGGGAAAGAAGGACAAGGTAGCTGAGGTATACACAAAAGAGAAGTTATAGTGATGGAACCTGGACTCCACGTTAGACAGGGAGTGAAACAAGGACATGAATGAGGCACAGTGAGAAGTGGAAAGATTAATGGACAGGAGCACCCAATGGAGTTAAAAAACTTGAGGGACAAGGAAACTAGATAAGTAAATGGAGGTCAGTTTTTTTGTTTTGTTTTGCTTTTAAGTTTATAAGTAGAATAGGTTACTGGCAATGAGAAAATTTAGGGTTTGACCACAGAGTAGACTGAGGGGGTGGGAGGCCTAAAAACGGAGAGGTTAGATGTTGGATGGATTATCGATGTGTACCCAGCAATTACTAAATTTATGAAAGGAACTGTGGAAAAGCAATGAGCCAGGTACTAATAATGAGGAGGTTAGTACAGATCTAGAAAGTATAATAGTCCGACAGCATATATTTCAGAGGAGTTTCTCAGTGAGGAGAAATGGATTAATGGAGCAACGGAAGAAAGGTTTCTACCTGGGGGAGGGGGTGAAGATGTGGGGTAAAAATACATCATCACTTAAGAGGATTACAGGGAAGCAGTATTTCCAGGAATAGGTAGGACAAGAAAGCGAAAGAAAAAAATTTTTCAACATTATATCTCTATGTAATGACAAGAGACTACAGATTCCAGAAGGCAAAGTGGAAGTGTTAAGGGAGGGGGCTTTGAAAGGTTAGAAATTGCATCAGGTGAGGATATGAAACAAAGCAAATGGGAATAAGATTTCACACTAATGATGGCTGACCTGGGAATCTTGGATACTAAAAAAATCAACCAAAACAAGTAAACAAATGCCTTTTATAAGCTTCATGAGAGTAGCTCAATATCTTTCCAATAAATTCCCTTTCTGCTTAAGTTAGCAACTAAAGAATCCTAATGGTAATTACCTTCATGGACAGTGAGTTGCACACATCAGACAAGTTCAGAAAAGGAATGTTTATCGAATTCATTCAATACGTTTAAGTGCTACTTGGCCTGGAGTGATAATCTAAGAAAGGAATTTTAGGCACTTTAGCTATTTCTTTATTTCCTTCTGATTTCATTTCTTCCTTTCACAAAAGTCAATGGTGAGAAAAAGGGCAACAACAATTGAGAATGAAGTGAGCTGGCAGCAGGGGTGTTTTGAGGACAAGGAGGATTCACTGTACACTTGCCTGTGACCTCACAATAACACTTCTGCAGGTGTGCAGAGTCCTACGGCTTAAAATAGCAAATGCCACTGCCTGTACCTCTCAACCCTGAGTTCTTTGTCCAACTGTGTCACTCCCTACTACTGTGTTTTTCTAAAAGGAAAACGGCCCATTTGGGGGAGAATTCATATAAATTATGACATTCTCTCAGGTGAATGGATTTACCTGGATGAAGAATTCTGAGAATATTTTGTTTCTAAAAGTGCAGTATTTAACTTCATGTAGAAACAAATGTTGGCAATATGATTACAAAATTTTATAATTAATCCAACAATATAGTACTAGTCCCTAACACAATAGATCAAATCAAGACAAATTAATTTCAGTTGTCATTCATTATACATAAAACAAAATGTCTAAAATGTATGATGAATGCAGAAAAACAATTATATTATAGCAGACCTCAACATTATGAAATACGCAGAATGCTTTATTGGCTCCAAGTGGAAGCAACCTGGGAACCTAAGTATATAGAATATCCCCAAGCATGGATGAAATTATTTTGTGTAAAAGGAAGGAGAGAAAATAAAAAGTAAGTAATAGGATAGAATATAATATTTCAAAACACTGAAAAGGGGCCGGGTGCAGTGGCTAACGCCTGTAATCCTAGCACTCCGAGAGGCTGAGGTGGGAGGATCGCTCGAGGTCAGGTGTTCGAGACCAGCCTGAGCAAGAGCGAGATCCCTGTCTCTACTGAAAAAAAATAAAAAATAGAAAGAAATTAGCCAGACGACTAAAAATATATAGAAAAAATTAGCCGGGCATGGTGACGCATGCCTGTAGTCCCAGTTACTTGGGAGGCTGAGGCAGAAGCTATGATAGTTTGAGCCCAGGAGTTTGAGGTTGCTGTGAGCTAGGCTGATGCCACGGCACTATAGCCTGGGCAACAGCGGGAGACACTTTATCAAAAAAAAAAAAAAAAAAAAAAACGAACACTGAAAAGGGCACCATGTAAAAGTAAAGAACTTCACAAGCACTACGATTTTTATTAGGTATAATATTCTTATGTATATCATAATGCCTAGCAGACCACAAATTAAGTCACCTTGTCTTTTGAAAGAATATGTTGAATTTAAAACAAATCAATGGCAGGGGGTGAGGGACACATTTAACATAAAGCCATTTAACAGACAGCACTGAGAAACATATCAAAGAACATTTCCCAATTCGGAAAAAGATCAAAAGGAGTTATCTCTATAATATTAGAATGATCTCTATCTAGAATGCCAGAAATGGTCACATTGAAACTTTAGTAGATTCTGTATCTGGACAACTGCTTGGCTCAGTGGTTACCCACTTAATGGCAACCCTTTATTTACTGATACCCACTGACTGAGAAATAATATTTATTCCCATGACTGGGACTTCATCATTCACACTGAAATTACACACAACAGGGATTACATAACCAATCTGGGACTATTCCCTAAAGCTCAGCATCTCTGGGCTGGGGGAGGTAGGGTAAAGATCCTATAACATTTTATCCAAGCTACCTGGATGAAATGAGCCTTGCAAAAAGTACAGTGAAGTTTTGCCACAGCAAAGTTTATTCATTCATTGTACAGTGTCCAACTAAATTAGGATTTTGACTTTATCCTGGAGTGGAACTGGGAAAAAAATCAGTACCCACGCTGTGGTAACTTACACATAAAATATCTTTTATAACAATCATCTGTATTCCTTTTACAGAGAGAAATATGCTCAAGTGTCATGACTGGAGTTTGTAAATAAAGGCTTGCCAAAAGGGAAAAGGAGCCAGGTGCAGTGGCTAATGCCTGTAATCCTAGCACCTTGAGAGGCCAAGGCGGGAGAATCTCTTGAGCGCAGGAGTTCAAGACCAGCCTGGGCAAGAACGAGATGCCATCTCCACTAAAAATAGAAAAAATTAGCCTGGCACAGTGGTGCACACCTGTAGCCCCAGCTACTCCGTAGGCAGAGGCAGGAGGATCCCATGAGCCCAAGAGTTTGAGGTTGCTGTGAACTAGGCTGACGCGACTGCACTTTACCCAGGGCAACAAAATGTCTCAAAAAAAAAAAAAAAAGAAAAGAAAAAAGGGAAAAGATTAAAAGACAATTATTAGAATTACAGTGACTTGTGGTTAACTAACATATTCAATATCTGTTAGAAAGTCAACCTGTTTTTATTTCTGGAGTATAAAATAGTTTTCTTCTAAAAAAGGATCAATATAGGTAGTGTTCCATCAACTTTCCCAAAACAAAAAAAAACAGAACTTCCCAACACCGAGTGGTTAGTCAGTCCTTTTGCTGTAGTATTTATTTTTAATTGAGGTAAAATTTACATTAATGTCATGGACAGGCCTTAAATGTATAATTCAACAAGTCTGGATAAATGTCTGCACTCTTGTGATCTTCACCACTTTCATCACCCCAGAAAATTTTCTTGTGCCCCTTCTAGCCAGTCCCCCCACCACCAGCCAAATCAACCACAGTGCTGATTTTTACAATGAAATCACACCATATGTTCTTTAGTATCTGACTTCTTTCCCACCACATAATGATTTTGAGATTCACCCACATTTTGCATGTTATCAACAATTTTTTTTCTTGAATCAATCGTTTTTTTAAATTGTGGAGTAGTATTCCATTGCATGCATCAGTCACAATCTGCTTATATATTTTCCTGTTGATTGATATTCTAGCGTTTTCCCTATTTTTCGCTATTGTGAATAAAAGTGCTTGTAAACACAGAATCCTGTTCTGCTGGGTAAATGCAATCATACCTAACCTTAAACTTTAGACAGCTTTCTACCTAAATCAGGAGCTGAGAGACCAGACTGAAGTAGTATCTGCTTTCACATTAAGCGAGCAAAAAGAGTCTCTGCTACAGAGACCTGGCTGATGACGTGAGAGCCACCTCAGCTGGCCCATATCTGTGGCATATGACACTCCAGGGACCATACCTCATGACAAGAGACTCTGGCTAGAACATTTCAAACAGGCAATGTTTAGGAGCAGTGGCAATAAAGCTCACTCATCTCTGTTCTGACTCTAATCTGGTGTCAGACTGCTTCTATTACACATGAAAATACAGTATTTAAAAAAAATTACACATATTGTTGTTATGTGATTTTAATTTACTCATCCTTAAGGTCACCTCACATAGACCTCACCCAATCAATGAACAGCCACGTGCCAGTTATGTAACTTTGGGCACATCATTCACCTCTAAAGCCCTGATTTCCCAACCTGTAAAATGGAATAATTATAGCATCTATCTTATGGTTATTTTTGAAGATCAAATTAAATCACCTATCAAGTATACACAGTGCTTAACACATGTAAGTACCCAACTCCTAGCTATAACAGGTTGAGTATCCCTAATCCAAAATCCAAAACTTTTTGAACACCAATATGACGCTCAAAGGAAATGCTCATGGGAACATTTCAGATTAGGGATGCTGAACTGGTATAATGTAAATATTCCAAAATCTAAAAAAATCTGAAACATTTCTGGTGCCAAGCATTATGGATAAGGAATACTCAACCTGTATTAATAAAATTATTATTTCCAAAACTATTTAGAGAGTATATAGTCACAGACTTCCTTTTTCCATCTCCATATCAAGATGAAGAGCAGTTTCCAAAAATGAGTTTGTTTCACAATAAATTAGTTCAATAGGTATCATGTAAACCAAAAAGTTCCATAGTCAAGCAAGTTTTGGTTAAAAAATTTTTTAAGCTGCGAAACACTGCTTTATGCCAATGTACACTATGACTCCTCCTAAAAGTGAGATATGGTATACAGCATTTCCAAAGTGATTTGACCATGAAATTTACTCCTACCCTATGAAGAAGATCATGTGACTCTGGGGCTCTAAGAAATACACTTTGAGAAAGGCCAGTAAAAACAATGCTGACTATACACACAAAAAAAGCAGCATCCTCAGGAGGATGATATAGGCTCTTTCCCAACTCATTCGGTTAAATGCTACTCACCCTTTAGATTTCAGGAGAGCCTTCCTTAACACTCCAAATTAATCAAGACTTCCTGCCAGCTACTCACAGAGCTTCCTAGACTGTTTTTTTTTATATCTCTTATTGTCATTGCTATTAACATACTGAAAATATTATTTGATTAATGCGTGTCACCTTTCCCACCAAACTGTAAGCTTCAGTTAAGGCTGTGACTGTATATATTTTTGCTCAACCCTAACCTCGAGTATCTAACAGTGTTTGGTATCCATACTAGTTGTGGAATAAATATGTGAATACAAGAATTTCACGGCAGCCTTTCTGGCATCGTGAAAAATTGAAAACAACTCAAATGTTTACTAACAGGAAAGTAATTAAATAAATTACTCTACATTATATTATACAGCCATTAAAAAGAATTAGCTTAATCTCTATGTTTTGACACACCCACTTTACTGAATGAGAAGGAAAAAATGTATTTTATTACATACGCACTGTATCTAGAAATAGATATCTAGAAACATATTCATCAAACTGTTAACAATGACCACATCTGAACAGGACTAGGACTGGGAATGGCGACTTTCCCTTTTATACAGTACTTTACACACTTCTGTATTGTTTTAATATTCTTCAACAAGTATGAATTTCTTTCTTAATTAATTTTTTTAGGCTTTGATCAACTGCAGGTCCACATATATTATCACATCCTTCATTCTTAGTTCACATTTGTATCCCTATTTTTTAAAACTATTTTTATAATGATCCCTACAGCAATCCTGAGAGGAAAGTAAGACAAAAGATTAACCCAGTATAGTAGATTAAAAGCTATAGGTAAGTTGCCTGACATCACAAAGGAAAAATGACAGAACCAGGGCTAAAATATGACTCTGTTAGTCCAATGTTCTTTTCATTATATATCACTGCTTTTCCAGTAAGGGAAACAAGGCTGCTTTGACAGAATCAACATTTTATTACCAAATGACAACAAAAGATTCAAATCTATTCCCACATTCATCTCTCCCAAAACCTAAAAGTCATTGGAAGGCATTGCCGATCAATAGGGACTCTTTTAAATAACCCAGTGAAGGGGAGGTTAACAAAATCCTAGTGTGCCCTCCTTCACTGTTAGACAATTCCCTCATATTGAGCTGAAACTCATCTTTGTTACTTTGACCCTCTTGGTCCAAGTTTGGCCATTTGGAAAGCCACAAGACAAGCTTCTCTCCTCTTGTGGAATACATTAAAGTACATGAAGACGGCTATCATCTGCATCCTTTTGAGAATGGGTGCTTTACCTAAATAAACTTCCCCAAAAAACATCTGTCATTATCTAACTTCTAATTGCAATGAAGTCCTAACAAACTGTTTGGCAGGGGAGAAAGGGAAACTATCATGCAAAACCTCTACCACATAATGAAGTACAAGTAATCCACAGTTACTACCATCCTTTAAGGGGAGTTACAGAGAACCAGGCATTTCTTATCACTCCTTTGTTGGATGCCACAGAGTAACACAGCTTTCAAGTGCAATGAATAGGCACAAAGATGGGGATGGAGTCTAGAAAATGCACAATGAAATATACAAGTATAAGAAGTCTAGGCCGGGTGCGCTGGCTCACACCTGTAATCCTAGCACTCTGGGAGGCCGAGGCAGGCGGATTGTTTGAGTTCAGGAGTTCGAAACCAGCCTGAGCAAGAGCGAGATCCCCGTCTCTACTAAAAATAGAAAATAAATTAATCGGACAACTAAAAATATATTGAAAAAATTAGCCGGGCATGGTGGCGCATGCCTGCAGTCCCAGCTACTCCGGAGGCTGAGGCAGAAGGATTGCTTGGGCCCAGGAATGAGAGGTGACTGTGAGCTAGGCTGACGCCATAGCACTCACTCTAGCTCAGGCAAAAGAGTGAGACTCTGTCTAAAAAAAAAAAAAAAAAAAAAAAGAAGTCTAGCAATAGCTATACTGTAATTAAATACTTACTAAAACTGCTTTATGAAAACAATCAGAATTAAATGTCCAAAATCTTATGTCTTGCCCTTCACCAACATTTATCACAATTTGTAGTTATACCTCTTTGCTTATTTATTGTCCGTATCATCCAGAAAACCATAAACTCCATGAAGGTAGAGTCAACTATTTGAACACAGGATACCAAGAAACATAAGGTCTTGCACATGGAAGGTGCTTATTAAATATTTGTAGAGTAAGTGAATAAAGAGAAAGGAAAAGAAAGCAGACCACAGGTTACCTTAAACAGACTATCTTGCTTTCTTCATTAATACTGGGAAATTAATCACTTGTTGAATACCTATTATGACCCAGACCTAAGGCTCAAAGAAATTAAATATTAAATAACTCACTCAAGCCACGCCCCTAGTAAATTTGATCTTCAGTTTATCCGCTGTAATGCTAGCCCCCAAATATGCCCTTGTCCTCAATTATCTCCTCTCCATACATCTATTGAGGCAGGGAGAGATATCCACAGCAAAATTAGTAGTTGTATACAACCCAAGTCCTCTGGCTAGCCATACAATTCTGAATTTTCCCGCAGTTTACAGAAATCCTGCTGAAGAAGTAAATGACTTATAAATAGCAAAACAAACATTTTAAGAATGGAAAAACACCACATGTACCCACTATTAAATTGGAACTAACCTATGAGCACACATGTGCACAGAGGGAGGTAAAACTCAGTGGAGATCAACCAGGGAAGAGAGGGAAGGAGGACGGGGACAAAACCTACCTAAAGGGTACAATGAACACTATTTGGGTGATGGGCACACCTATAGCCGGGACTCAAACATTACAAAAGTGAAACCTAAAACATTTGTACTCCCTTAATATTTTGAAACAAACAAAAAAACATTTTTACATTAACCAAATAACTTGATCTCCAAAACAATCTTACAAAAGATACAAATTCCCATTATGTTGGTGAGGACACTTAGGCTAAGAGCGCTTTATCATTCACACTTTCCCTACAAACCTATGGGCTTGGGGTTTTCCAAAAAAAGAAAGACAGTGGCTGCATAAACTTGGTGTAAAATTTGAAAGAGACACTCGTGTCATAATCCTCGTTTTCCTATTGCTAATACGTGATCCAGATGGGAGAGTTCAACGACTCAGTTTCCCCATTTGCACCTTAAGTTTGATGAGGGTTCCGTTCATTCTTTGTGAAGTGTGTTGACCATCAAATATATTTATGAGGAGACAACATATTCAGGTCAAAGAAAGGGCGTGGGAATAACATTTTAGAGAGTTGCACTGCAGCCAAGACTAACTCTGGGCTGCGGTCCACACTCGCCCTCGCCAGCTGCTCTCATTTCCTCTCTCCCCCTCCAAAGAATCATTCCTTCCTGAAGTCAGAGACAGTGCAACAGGCAAGTTCCTACCTTGGTCTGAATACTCTTATCAAACTTGTCATTTTTGAAGCTAAACGTATTCTGGTGCTTCTGAGGCCTGGAACGAGCCACGTTGCCTTTCTGGGAACTCATAGCCAAAACCACAGCCCCCCTGCGCTCGGTGCAGGGAAAAATACACTAGGAAAAGCAACAAATTACCCCGAAATGTTGCCGCTTTTGTCAATGACCCGGAAGGAACTTATCCAGCCTGTCCGTCCCCGCCCCCGGCCAGCCCACGTGACTCCTCTGGAAGGTCAAAGGACACCCTCCTGCCTTCCCTGCACTTCGTCCAGGCTACTCCACGCGGCCCGGTCTCGACCCCTCCCCCTCCGCTCAGCCTCTTTCTCAAACCTGGCAAACAAGCCCCGCTTTCTTCGAAATGAGAATTCCCCCATTGGTCCGAACACGGCAGTCCATCAAGGCGGAGGGGCGGGGAACCTTTGATCCTATTGGCTCTTCTTTTCCGCAATCCCCGCCTCCTGCCGAATCAGCTCAGCCTCTCCCGGAGCCCGGAGCGCTGGGGACTCTGCTGGGCGGCTTGTGGTTGGTGGAAATCAGGCGAGGCTGGGCTCCGTCCCTCCCCCGCCCGCTCGCAGGCTGGAGCCCGGGTCAGCGTTGGCACCTTCCTCCAGTCAGTGACCAACTCCTGGCATAGTGAGAACTCTGCTCGCCCCCTCGGTTTGCCTGCGGTCTCCCTCCCGCTACGGGAGTGAATTCCGCGTCTGGCCGACTGAGGAGGAGCAAAGAAAGGAGGAATAAAAGGAAGAAAGACTTGGCTGGGTCTGGGTGGTGTCTGCAGTGCCAGAAAGGGAGGTGGCGGCGGCGTCTGCTGCGACCACGGCCGCGCGGGACGTGAGGCCCGAGAGCAGCCGACGGCGGCGGCAGCCGCTCCAGCGCCTTGTGCCGGGGCCGTTAGTCAGCAGAACGCGAGCTCGTGTGGAGGAGCAGGGCCGGCGCGAGGCGAGACTCGAGAGTGCTAGCCGGGCCCACTCGGGCGCCGCCGTCCTTCTTCGCCCGGGCGCTGGGGGCTGCAGCGCTCGTCCCCCTTCCCGGGCTGGGCCGGTCCGCAGGCGAAGAGAATCCGGCGGCGGGAGCGCGGGTCGCGCCTTGTGGAGGACAGCGCGCCGGCAGAGGCTTTCTCCTGACCCTTTCTGCTGGGCGCCTCGGGCTGGGCCACTCAGGTGCAGGTGCGTGGGGGCGCCGCGGCCGGGCTGGGGAAGGGGGCGCTAGGCCCCGAGCCGCAGCGCGGGAGGGAAGAGCCCCGGCCGGGCGGGGGGAGGGGAGCGGGAGTCGTCTTTGTTGGTGGTGACCAGGATCCGTGTCCGCGCAAAGGAGAGGCAGAGGAGCGGCTTGCGATCGAGTCTGTATTTCTGAGAGGACTCTCTGGTGGTTCGGTGAAGGGGGAGTAGGGTCCCTGCGGTCCGTGAGGCTGCGGGGCTGGGGGCGGGGACGGTCGGACCCACGGACACACTGGAAAGGTATTTGGTGCTCCTCGCAGGGAAGGGTCCCCTTTCGCTTCCTTTGATTTTTCTCCCATTGGACGGAAAGGTGGGTGGTCAGGTTCTCATTCCCCTGTGGCTTACTGTAAGATTCACGGATGCCTAAAAGCTTTCTCCTGAATGTCCTTATCTCTGCCAGCCTCGATTTTAGTTTGAATCTTTACCGATCTTGGTGATTTGTGCATTCCGGTCGGGCTGTCTTAGGCTTCTTTTTCTTTAAGTGGTTGAACTTTAATCCTATCTGTTTTCAACTCTAAGATAGGCTCATCAGGAATCTTTTTTGAATTGGAAAATTAGAGGTTCTCTTTGGAATTGTATGTAACCCCGAAAGAAGAAAGTTGTGTCAAATTAGATTGTACTGTGTGGGGGCTTTCGTAAAGGAGAAAGACTTTGTTTAACCTTGGCTGCTTCTTTTTTTTTTTTTTTTTAATGTTAAGATCTTTGATCCATGATGAGAATTCTGCCAAGGCTAGAACAGTGTTTTTTTTGTTTTTTTTTTTAAGACGGTGCTGTAAGTCAGTGCGAGGTAGATTTGGTAAGCAAAAGAATGAATAACGGGATAGAGAGAGAGGGTGACCTTTAAATTTTGGCTGTTCACAAAAGGTGTTCCTATTTAATACATTTTGTAATGTATAATGTTTGCGCCATAAGATGATTTATTGATTTTTTAAGCCACCGATAAATAAAATTTTGGATATCTTGTGTTAACATTTAAAGCTACCTAATGAGTTTGAGTAGAAAGTCATGTTGTAATAACATTCATCTGATTACATTAAGAGGGAAATATACAATAAAATGAACTTTTGTCGGTAAAGAATTTCTCTTCATATATTTATAGCATGAACTCAGTTGAGTGATATATCTAATCATACCCAATATTTTGAAAATTATCATGATAACCAGTGCTCTAATTTGGTGCTGCCCAACTCCTTGCTGGTTGGTAAATTTTTACTTGGGGAGTAGGGGTAATGGCATTACTTAAAGAACAGCAGAAATGATCATTTTTTAAGACAGATCCCCTACCCTGTAACATAAAGGAATAAAACTAAAAAAATTTCTGTGCAGTAATTGCTATATTGTATGAAATTCAAGAGGAAATAAATAGCACCCTCACCCATATTTTGACCTCTCTTTTCTCCTACTCTAGTATTAATAAGGTTAATTGGCAAGGATAGGATTAAATTTTTAGCAGGCTAGGCAGTTTTAATTTTGTCTCTTGGTGTGCAGTACTCTTGTTGATTAGAGGCTTGTTTCCTTGAGTCTCTTTGCCCTTTTTGAAATGTTTATTAAATGACAGCTGACAAAGAATTTTCTAATTCCAAGGACAAACACAATCACTGTAAAGCATCATGGTAAAATAATGTTTTTCGTAGCTTAATGAACATAGAAAAACTAGGCAATTACTGTCTGTTCCAAGTTCTGTCACTGAATTGGTCTACAACTCCAGGCATGCTGTCCCACATCTGAGTCAGTTTCTCCCTCTGTAATATAGGACTAATAAAATGTGCCACCTGCTCACTTTATAGAAAGAGCAGTGAGAACCATACAAGCAACAGTTACTCTGGTTGTGTGACATTGATTTATTTAAATAAGAATACTCTTTAATGCAATGCTCTTATTTTTGTTTTGGTATCATGAATTTCAATTCTTTGGTGAAGAATCAGCATAAAGAACATAGTTATGATAGGAAGAATACCTGTTCATATGCCATCATTTAGGAATTGATAAAATTTCTTCCATGTTAAGTTTGATGTTACATCTTTAGAGTCAGTGATGACAAGAAAATAGTTTATGGAATTGCTTGGTTTATTTACTGGTAGATCTTATTCCTAATCTATTCAAGGTTTTGCTCTTAATTCTCAAAACTACTCTTACCTTTCCTACCCTGTTAAAAATTTCTCACATTCTTACCCCATTTGCCTGCCAAATCCAGCCTTGCGAGTTGGAGAGGATAAGTGATTTTATGGCATTTTTGCACATGAAATAAATAAAGCTCAGAAAAGTTCATTATTTGAATTGCCTAAAGCTAAACAATTAATAAGAAGCAGAAGTGAGGCTTGAACCTGGATCTTCTGATTTCTAGTCCTGAATTCTTTGAAGTATTGTTTTTCAAGCACCTGTCTATGCCCAACAGTTTTGTCACTCCAGGTGAAATGAGAAATAATACAGCAATATAAATATTGGCGACACACAGTATATAATGAATATTCACGTACCCATCACCCAGTTGAAGAAATAAAACAACAAATCACAATGAACTTTCCTTTAACTTGGATGCTTCTTAAATTCTGTTTTCTAGGTTCCCCACTTACCAGTGAGTAACCCAAAATTGACATGCATTCTTCCTATGTCCATGTGTTCACACGTAACTGCATACCTTTATATCCATGAATATAATATAATTTTGTTTTGATTGTTTTAAGACTATTTAAGTATGTTTATATCTTTCTGTAGCTTGCTTTCCTCATTCAACTTGACCAAGATTTATCTATATTTATTTAGGTAGTTGTAGTTTATTTTTGCTGCTGTATGGGATGCGCTCCATTATGTAACTATATCACATTTCTGTTAATGGTCATTTTAGTTGTTTCCAATTGTTTGCTATTAAATGGTGCTGTAAGAAATTTTCTTATATATGTTACTAGAATATAAGAATTTATAATAAAGTGATATGTATTTCACTGTTTAAGTGCTTGAGCTCAAGACTACACTCAAGTCTTGCTACCAAGACTTGCCAGCAGCATCAGAATCACTTGGGAGCTTATTAGAAATGTTGGACCTCAGGCCTTATCCCACTAACTCAGATGGTGTAGTTTAACAAGATTCCCAGGAGATTGATGTATACATTAAAATCTAAGAAACACTACTAGAGACACTTTGCACCTATGGGTAATATTACCATCAATACAATAGCTACAGACTGACACAGGTATGTTGAATTGGCTATTCAGATACCAGTAGTGGCACTGTTGGTGAAAAATGATTTTCCGAAATAACAAACTATTCTTAGTAAAGTTTAGACAAATATAAATGTTTAATCGTCCCTGTTCACGTAAGGTTGCGTTCTTAGAAGTCATCATCCATGCTAAAACAATACAAATAGACTTTACTGCTTAGAAGTATCTGACCTTGGTGATTTTTTTTCCCCTCTTCTTATTCCTGTATATGAATGTCCAGCAGAATATTTAAAAATCATGGGAGATGGAGCAACATTATCTTTATTCAGGAAGAGGGCCTGGCATCCCTGGCTTCTATTTAGTACTGCCTCTCATTCATTATAACAGCCCAAAGCTGCAGCTGAGAAAAATTGCCCTGAATTGTAAATCTGGTAGTAGATTGCTAGACCATAGGGTGTGAGCTTATTTAGCTTTATTAGGTAACTGCCAATTTTCTCTACAAAGTGTACCAGTAATGGATGAAAGGGTCTGTTTTTCTACCTTCCAGATATTTTAGACTTCTTAATTTTTGCCATTCTGGGGAGTATGAAATGGTGCCTCATTGTAGTTTTTATTTGCATTTCCTCAGAGAATACTTTCATTTATTTATTGGCTCTCATATTCTTTTTCTATGAATTGCCTGCTCAGTTTTTCTATGGGATTATCTTGTTCTTACTGGCTTGTAAACAATTAAGTATTGTTTATGACAATACTTGGTAGACTTTGAAAATGTCTTCCTCCAGCCTTTAGCATGCTTTTTCACTTGAAATGTATCTTTTAGTGACTAGAAGGTTTTGATTTTAATGTCACATTTATCATTCTTTTATGATCTATGCTTTTTCTTTTTAAAGAAAGCCTTCTCTATACTGGGGTTATAAAGATTCTTTTAGAGCATCTTCTTAAAGTATTACTTTAACATTTAGATATTAAATTCACATGGAAGTATTTTTATATAGTAAGGTACTCATGAACCTAAATTTATTCAATAAAAATAACTATCCTTTATACTAAATTATGTCTTTTTTAATGTTAAGATATTCTGATGAAATTACAGAGATAGTAATTGTATTTAGTTCTTAATTTCATTGTAGCAAAATTAAAATTTGGCAACTCTGTCATTTCAACTTTTTCTTTTTTTAATTTAACTGGTTTTTGAAATTCGTGAGTTTTGGGAACCACTGCTTTAAAGTACTCTGATACTTAGGTTTCATCTGTGTCTCATATTCAGCCTTTAAAGCATCATAGAATGTGAGCAGACACTCTTAAATACTAATCCTTGATCATCATCTGCATCTTCCAAATTTCCTAGTTTGTTTTACATGCCTTTTCATCCTTTTTATTATGGCTAGGATTTTTTAAGTGATAACAGAATTTCAGACTAAATTTAAATAATGTTTGAATGTATGGAATAAAAATAATAGAGAAGGGCAACGGGATCAAAAGAGGTAGTTTGACCTATTAAATAGGGTAGTAGGCAAGAATGAGCAGAGATGTGTAGTCAGCGAGGGTATTAGCTATGTAGATATTAGCAAAATCCATGAAGAGTAGATGGAACATAGTCTTTAAGTTAAACCTGTGTTCCTGGCTCTCCCACTTAGAAGTTGTGTGAACGTTGACAAGTTAATTAACTTATCCTGAAGTCTTGATTCTCTCATGTGTAAAAGGATGATAACCTGAGAAAAGTATTATTAAGATTAAAAGATAAAACAAGTAAAAGTACCTACCTCCTGCCCCCCACTTTGTTCTCATATAGCACCCTGTACTTTATTTTCATAGCATTTATTACAGTTTATAATTGTCTGTGTCATTATTTGATAGTTGTTTATCAGCTATTCTAAAATATTGATGAGAACCAGTCAGTGCAGTAATACATTTCATTAACTTATAGTCATTTGTAGACAACCTCTAAACACTTTTTCTTTTGAAAATCATCTCATGTGGATTTGTTGAGAAAGTGTTTTGTATTTATAGTGTCTTTATGCTAGAGCTTCAGGTTGTGTTATAGGCATTGGCTCATTAATCACCACCCATCATCTTTGTGATGAAAACAGTGGATATGTATCATCTTGCACTTGAAGGAACTAAAGTTGCTAATAACTTGCATAAAGTGACACAAAATCAAAGAGAATTTGGATCAGACTGGTTACATTTGGTTACATTTCCCTATGCTGCTTTTTTTCCTTCTTCAATATTGCCAAAATTGACTCTCTGAAAGTAAAAACAAAAAAAAAAAAAACCCACATAACCTGTGTGTTATATTATTAGATCATGGCCTGTGGAAGATCATTAGCAAACAAGCAATAATTCTAGCTCTATGACTTTATTTTTAGTTTTCCCCCATGAAGTTTCTTAAAGTATTTGAGGAAATGATACTGGAATTGTCAATAGAGTTAGAGACCTTTACAATTTAAAAAAAAAAGATAGTACATACAGGTAAAGAAATTATTTTCATTATGCTGTTTTGTAGTATTTAAGATTTATTTTGAGGATATAGTCACATTAAAAGAATAGGATTAAGAAAATAAGTAGTATATGCTTAATGTAGGTCAGAAGGAAGGTTGAAAAAAAGCTCATTAACTTGGTGTATTGTCAAGTCTCCATTCCAGTCCCAAGTAAACAAGTGCATCCAGGAACAAAAATAAAATGCATTATCAATTTATCAGTTGTAGCAAACTTGTTTAGCTTCTGATTTAGATTATTCTTAAGTGTGTTTTGAAAATTAAAATCAATTAGGTAATTCATGTAATAAACTTTTTCCCAAAATGCCATCTGCAGATTGTGACCTAGATATTTTTTCTTTTCTTTTGTTTTCCTTTTAGAGCCTATCATAGCCATAGATATTTTGTTTCTGGTTAGTATCTTGTTTTGTGTACTAATAATTTTTTACTCTCTAGGTCTACCATACCCACCCTCAAAAGTAACAATTATTCTCTGCACATCAGTTACTTGCAAGTAAAATAATGTTATTTAGAAACTTGTGTTGGCAAGCTTAAATCTGAAACACTACATTTTGTTCCAAGCTTTTTAAGGGACCTCAGTGTCCCTTTTATTAATCAAATAAAGATTTGGGGAAATAAGGTAATGACAGTAAGGACTTTACATACATAAAGGACATTCTGATGCAAACCTCTAGGGTAATGGCTTTCCATTTTTTATTTGCTAGAATCCATAAGAAAGACACTTTGCTTCATAACCTGATATATGCATATGCACACAAAAAACAAAAGTTTTCACTGAGGAGATTATCTACATCAGTCATGGGCATGGTGCAGAGGGTACATTTCCCTCCCCCCACCAAAGGAAGTAAAGCTTAACTAGAGGCTTAAAAAAAATCCGGTAAAAGTTTTATTTATTTGAAGAGGGGTGATGAAAATGGGAGGATTTTACTAACAGAAGGAACAGTCTGTGCTAAGGCGGAGAAGCAAAAAAAAGAAAACCACCTCTCTTAGGGAGGGACAGCATGATCAGTGGAATGAATGAATAGGGAAGTAGGGAAGTGCTGAGAAATAAAACCAGAGACCAGGAAGCTAAGAGGGTGGGAGAATCATGTGTAATATTAATAATATGCCAACAAATTTAGACTTATTCAAAAGGTTTGTAAGGCCCATTGGAAGATTTTAAACAGGAAGGTGACATCATCTGGCAGCAGTGTATAATGTGGATTAGAAGGATATGAAGTAAATATCATTGAGTGATTTTATACATTCCATGAAGTGGTTGAGCTAAGATGTATCTGAGATGATTGGAGAGAGATGTATAGGAAATAGGCCATGATTGAATGAGGGGGAATGAAGAGGGGTAAAAGGAAAGGGAAGAAAAGTAGGGGAGGGAGGGAAATGCAGATGGAGATATTCAGGGCCTACAGTTTAAATCTTAGAGATTTAGATTTTTAGATTTAGGTAACATCAGGGTATAAGTGGTACTGAAAGCCCTGGGTTTGGGTAAAATAAAAAGATAGAGGAAGACAAAAGAAGACCATTCTGTAAAAAAACAAATAAACACCTTTGAAGAGATTATCAAAAAAACCAAGGTTGAAGGTTAGTTTCAAGAAGGAAGGAACAGACAATGATCTTAAAATGCTACAAAGTGATCATGTTAAAGTTGAAGATTGAAAATACCTGCTACACTTAGAAATTTGAAAAGGTTGTCTGTGATCCTAAATAGATCAACAAATTGATGATAAATGCTAGATCACAGTTCATCTGGGGCCTGATAGGGAATAGTGGGAAGTGAAAAGAAGGTTGGTTCTGAAGGACGTTCGGATTATAGTTGGTAGAATTTAGATACATATATTTTTATTTTTTTAAAAGAGAAGTCTTCAGTATGGAACCAGTAGAGCAGTAGAAGGAACCAATAGAGTAGGAGAGGCTGAGGATACAAGAAACAGATATTCAAGTAAGATAACCGATGGGGCAGGATCTCTGAAAATGCTAGAGGTAATAGAACCCTCCAGAATATGTGTGGAGAAATTAGCCATGTGAGAGACAACTTCCCAGGAGTGGAAAGGCAATCAGGATTTGATTGGTTTCTGGGGTCCAGAAAGAGATTATCAGATACATGCCTGCCTGTTTCGAGTAAAAGAATATACTTTTCTGCTTCTAGTATGCCAGGAATTTAAATGTTGTCTTGTTTACTCTTCACAGCAACTCTGCAGAGTTTACAGATGAGAAAATTGAGGCCTTTTTAATGGGTTTTAAGTATATCAGAGGTGTTTTTTTTTAATGCATAGAGTGCAATGTAAATAGAAATACAATTTAATTAACATAGTTTCCAGAAAGATTCAAGCCATAAATTACATTACTATTGTGCATTCCATTTCAAAACAACAAAGCAAAAAACCTTTAAAAATTATATTTAGTAATATCTCAATTTGTATTCTGTCAGATTTTTAAGTGTAACTTTAAGTTCTTATTGACTCTTTTCTCTTTCATTTAGCTAATAGATTATTCTTGATCAGGTGCTGCCCATATAATGCTGTAAAAAAAAAAGCACATATGGCCGCTGAACTCATAGAGCTTTAAGTCTAGCAAAGACAGCAAACATTAATCAGGTAAGTTCATAAATAAATACATGGCAAGGATCACAACTTTCATCTATAAAGGGAAAGAACTGAGTGCTATGAGAAAGAGTAACCTAATGTAGATTTGGAGTTCAGAAAATCTCTTTGACAATATGGCATTTTAGACTGAAATCATGAGAAGTCGGGTAGAGAGGGAGGAAAACATATGTATTATACAAACACTGATCTGGAAACAGCGCTATGCTTTGAAGGTATTGAAAGATGATAGTGAGACTGCAACTATGGTGATGAAACTCGGAAAGTATCAAGATAAGGTTGAACAGGTAAACAAAGGCCTTCAAGGACTTGTGGAGAATTTTTATTTTATTTTATTACAGGGAAACCATCAAGGAGTTGTTAAGATGCTTGTAGCACATCCAGGGAAGAAATTATACATCGGAAGAGCATACCAACAGAAGAAATTCACATTTACTCTGAGATATTTTTGCATTTGTTTGTTTATTCACACGCTTTGAGTTGTTCCTTCTGTTGTCTTATTCTATATAACTCTTGTTAGTCCTTTCACTTTTCAAAGTCAGGGACTACTACAAAGGGGTAGAAAAGGTAACCTAAATTGCATGGGTTCTCATCTACAATTAAGTATGACAGAAACTGAAAGAATTTCCAATTGAACTTTTTTTGGTTTTAGACTTTTAAGATATTGAGGTCAGTGAAAATTTTCTGCATATGTAATCCTATTTTGGCTTCTTTTTAGTAGGGCTCCCAAAGGATTTACTTTTCTTTTAGAAATATCATATGTAGAGGCTTTTTAAATATTCACGGTATTTCTAATGAAATGTGAAATTAGATTTCTTTTTTCTGTAGGGGCAAGGAAAGGAAGAGAGCCATATCTAGTTGTATAAAGATAATGTTAACATAGGATATGATGCCAATAGAATAATTTACAGAGGAGAGGGAAGGTTTAATATGTTCTCATAGTTCTGTCCTTTCATAATGAAATGGAGACAGATGGGGGCATAAGAGCCCATTTAAATAAAATTATATCTACAACCTGAATTTCCTAACTCCTAGGCTGGTACTCTCTCCACTATTCCTGCATTTTATAAAAATGAAATGTATAGAATGTGAAACAAGACTTCTTCAAAAGGTAAAAATTGTGTGCAATGCAAAATATCATTAGATGAGTGTAATATTTCTTTGGTGATTTTACATGTCTGTGATATCCGTGTCTAAAATGGTATGTAAAATAATGTATAATGACTCAGTGGGTGATCTTTGTAAGGATGAATGGGCCACCCATCTTAAATGCTTGATTTCTTCCTCATTCCAGGGAAGTATTTACACCAGAAATACCCTGGACATGTAAACTACCAACAAAATACTAAAGGCTGAAGCTCAAATAATGGATTTGCCTCAACCATTTTTACAAACCTCTATTCCCCTTCCCTCCATCCTACTCTTCTGTAGTTGCATTACCTGGCATACAACTTCAGAAACTAGTTGTTCTCTGTTAGCTTTGGCTAAACTGTTTTTCAAAACTACCGTAGAAGTTGTCTCTAAAAAAAAAAAAACAAAAAACCACGCAGTATTTGCTTGTATTCTTGCTACTTGCCTCTTTTAAAAACAGACTATAAAACAAAATTCTTATTAACTGTGAAATTGTCTTTATTTTATATTTTTTACTAATTCAGAGGATTTGGAAATTTGGAGGAACAATTACTTTTAAATGTAGTCAAGTATTGATGTTTAACTGAAGCATGTGGTTTATACATTTTGCAATATAAATGATGACAGGCTTTTATTAATTTTCTATTTTCTTAGTAGTATGTGTTTGACATACCACCATGAAGCAGGCTGAAATGTGTGTCTGTCTGAGGTCTCTATTTCAAAACCTTAAATTTGAAATTTTAATGTAAACATATAAAATTCTTCAATAGTACATAAGTTACCGAGTTACTGTGCTGTGCTCTACTTAAGTCATCAGTAGAATGAAATTCTAATGTGAGTCTAAGTCAGCAAGGTTTATATGCAGTAGCCTAAATGACTGCATCATTTTGTCTATCTGTGCTTAAAGAACTAGAATGGTTTTCTGTACATAATCAAGTGAAGATTTTTTAATTTTCTCACATATCTAATGCCACCCTTTCCCATTTTTTTTTACTTCCTATCCACTTTGTGCCCTATATTTTAGTTCTTTCTCACTGTCATATTTTACACCTGTTATTCTGCTAGCCTGAAGGGCTTTCTCTGTTACTGAAAAATCTTATCTAACTCTTAAGTTCTAACTCTTTCACAAAGTCTTTCCTAATTATTGATCTCTAACTTTTTCTGATTTTTTTTTTTTTTTTTAATTTTTTTAGACAGGGTTAAGCTCTGTCAAACTCCTGGGCTCAAGCCATCCTCCTGACTCAGCGTCCCAAGTGGCTGGGACTGCAGGCTCCCAGTCACCACACCCGGCTAATTCTTCCATTTTTGTAGAGAAGGAGTCTTGCTCAGTCTGGTCTGGAGTTCCTGGCCTCAAAGCAATCCTCCCACCCTGGCCTCCCAAAGTGCTAGGATTACAGGTGTGAGCCACTGTGCTCTGCCCTTTCTTCTGCTTCCTGGAGCTTGAAATCTACCACATATTATATAGCACTCAATTTTTTAATAAATGAAAAGACCCTACAGAGCATTAATTTATTAATCATAAGTTATGTATTAAAATTACTTCGTTATAATGTATTTAAAATATTAATTACCATTTTACAAATGAGCACATGAATTTACAATTTTTAAAGAGACTTTAAAGAACATAAGGCCAGTTATCTTTTATTTTCAAATAAGGAAACAGACCCAGAGCAGTTAAAGGATTTACCCAAGGTCTTGAAGAATTAACTAACTCTCAATCTGTTAAATATGTTGTCCTTATTTTCTTTAATTAGGCATTTTAATTATTTAGATAATTAAAATTAAAGTGTTCTTTGAAACGATTATTCTAGTTCTTGTTATGCACTACTGAAGAAAATGTGTGCAAAAAGCAATGTTTTCATGTTTGAAGAAATTGTGATAAAATGTACACTTGTTGAGGCCCAAGTGGCTGGGAAAGGTATTAAGCACAAATGGCAAGTGTTTGTTACACATCTTCTAAGAGTAGTGGTATTTCTTCAAACCCTTATTGCAGATGCAAATGATTAAGGGAAAGCAGCTGGCAGCCAGAGGAAAAGGAAGTGGTGGTGATGGCAGTTTATATAGATAGCCAAACTGTGGGCAAACTGAAGGCTCTATTAGTGAGGATCGACTGACATGTTACAACATCTGTGCAAACAGAGCTAAAGAATATTATATAGAGACTGAATAAATGTTATAATCCCCCCGTATTCTTACTAGAAAGGAATTGTATATGGAAAAGGATATAGATAAGATAGATAAGAGGAATAGAATTAGGAAATAATTTTTTCCTTGAAGGATAACTTTATATCTCATGCAGAACAAGTTTATAAGATGTTTAATTATATGGAATGGTTGAAACCCTCTATCTAAGTCAGCTGTTATTAATTAATTTTATGGCTTATTTTTGAAGCTTCTACTTACAGGGAGGGAGAGATGTGTATATTTTCTTGGGTTAGTCTTTAGGTAAAAGGGGGACAGATCAATTTATTAGCCATTAGTTGGCACCTAAAATTCTTTCTTATAAATTCTTGTGTCTTCCACTGGAAACCTAATGATTTTTATTGTTCCCTACTTCCTTTTGGGTGCTTACAACTGGCCATCTCAAACCTTATTCTAAGAAGTTTTCCATATAATCAGCCCTAAGGCTGCCAGAAGAGAGATAGATGACATTTCCTAACCCAAGTCAGCTACTTTAGCTCAGAAAAAGGACCCTTTTGGTACCAACGGGAAAATGTATACATGGACTTGATAGATTTTCTCTATATCCATTTATCCCATTTTTCCTTTTAATTCTGTCATTTGCTTTGGGGGAGGGGTAGTGCTCTGTCCTAAGGAAGATTTGTGTGTTTGTATCTTTAGAGAAGAGAAATGTGTATATTCCTGTTTCTTTGGTTGACACTGTCATAATGATCTTAGGACCTTTTAACAGTTTTTTCACTAGGAAAAGCTGGCAGCCTTACTCTAAAAATCTGACATCTCCTTTATTCACAGGCCGAAATTTCTACCCTTTCCCTTCCCTAGTATCTGTAAGTCTACCTCTGATAAGGACTCAAGGTGTGTTTCTTAGAAGTATATCTTGACCAAGTTTTCTGGAACCTCCACTTGGGTAGATGACAGAACTACCCATGTGAAGTGCCCATGTGAAGACATATTCCCAAAACAGGAATAAGAAATCTGCCAAATTTATAATCTGGATTTTCTGTAATGCCAAATAGGAAAAAAATAAATTGAAGCCAGGAGTACAAAGTAGAAATTCCTAATCTAGAGCTGAGGATGGTAATCATATAAAAGTGGAGTTGGGGGACAGAATGAGCATTTACAGATTCAAGATATGTGTAGATTAAGGTGCAGTTTTCTTTCTTTTGTAACACAAATGCCTCAAGATACACATCTTAACCACAAATCAGATAGGTGCAAAAAGGAAGGATTCTTTTAGTTTCCCAAATACCTTTATTTGGGGTGTTCTAGATTGGGTGAGTGATAAGGTTCGAGAAGCGTAAGTGAAAATATAACACGCCTTAACCCAAGAACCTCCAGAGTTTTGAGAAATTTCCAGATCATTCTTATTATTAAATGTTTTGGATCCTTTGTCCCAATTTTTTGCACATAGTTTGAGGGGTTCTCCATGAACCAGATATCCTTAATAGTTCTGTTGCTGTCTAAGGTGATTTTTAGGTTTGACCTCAAACTGTTGGCATGGCACATTAACTGATTTTGCATGGAATTCATTAAATAGTACTTAGCTCAGAACCATTCCGATAAAGATTTGTCCAAAGTCACATCAGAGAGCAATATACTGTATTACATTATCCTGATACATTACCGTTTTCGGATAGAGGATGTTAATAATCATTAAATATTACATATTAATAATAAAGTTTATTAAGCATTAGAACATTGACAGAGTGGCATTACAGAGGCTGAAGATCTTGGTACATTCTTCAAATTGCACAGACTTTTACAAAGAAAGGTAACCTAAATACTTCTCTCCTTCAAAGATCTATACTGGGTTATAGTTTCCATCCACTTCTAGATTCAGTTTCATTAATGCTCAGACTACTCAAAGCTGGTATAAAAGGGCCGAATAAGCAGCAATGAGAACAATTCCTAAATTGTCACTTGATTAAGATTAGTGGTTGGCTGGGCAAGGTGGCTCTCACCTGTAATCCCAGCACTTTGGGAGGCCCAGAGGGGAGGATTGCTTGAGGCCAGTAGTTTGAGGTTGCAGTAAGGTATGATGATGATGATGCCACTGCACTTTAGCCCAGGCAATAGCAAGACTCTGTCTCCACCGGGCGTAGGAGTGTGGTGTGGCTCACGCCTGTAATCCTAGCACTCTGGGAGGCCAAGGCGGGGAAGATTGCTTGAGATCAGGAGTTCGAGACCAGCCTCAGCAAAAGTGAGACCCCCATCTCCACTAAATAATAGAAAGAAATTAGCTGGGGATCTAAAAATAGAAAAAATTAGCCAGGCTTGGTGGCGCAGACCTGTAGTCCCAGCTACTTGGGAGGCTGAGGTAGGAGGATAGCTTGAGCCCAGGAGTTTGAGGTTTCTGTGAGCTAGGCTGATGCTACAGTACTCTAGCCCAGGTGACATAGTGAGACTCTATCTCAAAAAAAAAAAAGACCCTGTCTCGGAAGGAAGGTTAGTGAAGCAGAGATTGTCTGCATTGGTATTTTACAAAAGGCAGAAGAAGCTTGAGAATAAGGTATAAAGATATAAGAAACTTAGAAGATATAAGATTGAGAAACAATATATATATTACCCATTTGACCAGAACATAGGCCTAAGGGTCATAAGTACTGGTCCAGTCAAAGTACTTAAAGGATTATAACTTCTTGGCTTCCAGAACTAAGAACACCTCCCTGATGACAACCTCCAAAACCCATAAATATATGGCTGATGTAGTAGGGAAATAGAGGATAGAACTTCCAAGTAATATATAATCATGAGATTGATGATTTCTACTCAGCCCCAGCATTCACTAAAAAACAGTAAGTGGACCAGCATAAATACATGCTTCTCCTCAAGGCCCCTTGCAGACCTCTAGGGCATATTTCCTATGTAACATTTATGCGCTTATCCATCTACTACCACTCATAATGGTAGCTTGTTGAACAGTGATAAATGTTGGCCTCTCTGTGACTATGCTCACTGAATTAGCACAAGGTGTACAGAACTTCCCAGTGCACAGGAGTCTGCCATGTCCATGGTGTTCCTAGTTATTCCAGGAGAAGCTATTCTCAGAGAGATGAAAAGTCAAAAATGAAACATAAAAGGATGGACTTGGACCCAGCCATCCTGGGCAATTTCCTGGTTAAAACTGAGGCATTTCAGGTGGCCTATCCTTTTTTAAATGGCCTCTCACCCTGAAGTATAAGCAGAATTGTGATCATGCTTCCTGCCCATAAGAATATACATTGACTTTTGATCCTCTTCAGCTATAAGCCACACAGGATCAGTGGATCTAGTGGTTCCCAGACTGGTGACTTACCTCCACTCTAACCAAGGTATACTAGACAGCTAGTTTACCTGGCGCTCTCTCCAGCGCCCTCTGTGCATCATTCTCTTTTTCTCCCTCCCTACCCAAGTAGAAGTCTGGATTTAATGTAGGGGTGGGGTATGTGATTTATATACTTCACAGCATGGAGCTGAGGGTCATTTGAAAGTCAAGTAAACCATGTAGCCAAACCCTCAAAATTGAAGGGAGTATCCAGACAGAAGACAACAGAACAGATACCAAAAATATCGGACTAGAGGAAGAAGTGTCCAAAAAGGGGGAAAATGTAGAATCCTGAAATACTCCCTGAGATAGAGTAGCATGGCTACATGTACCTTCATCTCCCCTGAAAGAGTTATGAAAGGCTCTAAACTGGCTCTGATTCCAGATTTTGTATGTGCCACCAACACCACTGTACACTCCCATGTCCATATTAACACATACCCCAAGGAGACTGCCAAGCTTTCATAGAAACATCATTCAAGGCCAGATATAAAGCTTTGAGGTAGAATTCTCTTATCAATGGCTGATAGAACCTAAATTCTTACTCATTCCTACAATAACTTCTCAGCTTGAATTTCAGATTTGTATTATATTAGTCTTGCTTATTTCACTCATTTTCAAAGCAACCCTGTGAGATGAGATTTCCATTATAAATGTTATTGCAGGTATAGACCTGTGCATTTGTCCTCTGCTAGTTGAAACTGATTGTTAAATCCATAAACTCCAAAAGTATATTGAATATGAAGCATTGCTCAGTTAAGATTCATTATATTAGTTTTGTGAGATATCTTCCATTTCTCTGACTTGATTGAAACAGCTACTACAGTAATTTTAAAGAGTTAAATTAGAGGGAAAAAATAGACAGCAATATACAACAGCACAGAAAATCCTTAGGGAAAAATATAGTGAATTTAATTATTGGCTTTAAGAACACGTAACTGATTTCTCTTCGGCATTGGAAGAGACAACACTACCCGGATAAATTTATAAGGCTAGTGTACCTTCATGCAAAAACTTAACGAGAGGTATGAAAGAGAATAATTAAAGCTCATTCTCAATCATGAATATGAATGCAAAAATCCTATTCAAAATTCTAGCAGAGTGAGCCTAGCAGTGTATAAAGAATTATGTATTATCACCAAAGTAGATTTGTTTTACGAAATTTACCCCCATTAAAACTCTTACAAAACTAGGCAAAAAAAGGAAACTCATAATTTCTGAAGGATATCCATAAAAATTCTATAGGAATGGTTATTCTTAAAAAGAAGGCTGTCACTATTTCACCATCAAGACCAAGCACTTACTCAGCAGTGTACTGGCATCCAGTGCTGTAAAGCAAGAAAAAGTAATTGTGTAAAGAATTTACAAAGTTGTATACAAAGTCAGTGTACAAAAATCCGTAGCATTTCTATACCTCATCAAAGAATTATAAAATGGGATTTTTAAAAAGATATATATAGGGAGAGATCTTGTTCAGGAATCCAAAGACTCTAGATTTCAGTTCTTCCCAAATTGATTTCTAGGTTCAGTGCTATTCATCAACATCCTGACATAGTATCATCTATATTCATTAAGATATCAAAGTTAATCCAAACAATAAATCCCCTTGGGTTGGTTGTGTAGGTGTTATACAAACTGATGCCACTTTTGAGAGCAGTTGGTCCATTTCAAGTACATTTTATAAAACAACTTTGACAATATTGAAGCATATGTTCAAAAACTTCCTAGAATCTTTACACGTTTGAAGACCATTGTATATCAGTTTCTTCATTTAAAATTACACTTTAGGAATCTTCAGAAGAGAACGGCAAAACTGAATTTATAGTTGCCAGTCCAGGTTTTGCTTCTTTTTTTTGTGATTTAATAGCTAAAGCAACTTCTTTTGTACCCAAATATATCTTCTTATATATCCTGAGTAGTTATCCCACCTTCTTTCTTAAAAATCCAATATTGGGAATTTTTTTGCATATGAAATTTAGGAAGTTCTTTACATTGTTATATTTCTTTTTCCATTGGACTCACTATACCGTGTTTTAATGTTCACCTAAAAGCAAAATGTTTCATTCCCACATACTAATCTAACTCAGTGATTAAAAGCTTGGACTCTGCACCAAAACTGCTAAATATAAATCCTGGCCTGGCCATTTACTGGCATCATGATCTTTCAGAAGTTAAACTTTTCTGTGCCTGTGTTTCCTCATCTATTAATGGGGCAGGAGGCTGGGGGGGATGATGGCATCTATCCGATAGGGTTGTTAAAGTCCTTGGAACAAGACCTAGTAACTCTACATAAGTGTATTTTGGTGAATATACAACACTAGCCTGGCTTTTCTAACCTAACAAAATTTTAAACCTGGAAGTTTAGATTATTCAATGCCAAAAGTCAGCAAATACTGCTTGGTTTGTCTTGACAAACTTCAGCTTAGCTAATACTGGCTTTTGAGTGACATTTGTGTGGCAGCCATTGTTAGATGGTAGATATATTTGAATTTAAGTGTGCAGTGGAGAGGGGTGTGTGATATGGTTCAAAATTAATAAAGACAAGCATTTCCTTATGGTTAATAAATAGTCGGTGATTTACAAAGTGGTTCAGTTGGTTAATTGTACAGTCAAGAGGAGGAGACATTTTTAATCTCAAGAAATCTAGTTCCGGCCGGGCGCGGTCGCTCAAGCCTGTAATCCTAGCACTCTGGGAGGCCGAGGTGGGCGGATCGTTCTGAGCTCAGGAGTTCGAGACCAGCCTGAGCAAGAGCGAGACCCCATCTCTACCAAAAAATAGAAAGAAATTAATTGGACAGCTAAAAAT